>PVLC010007572.1:0-62694 GCA_004027655.1 Graphiurus murinus | reverse complement strand
CACACAACCACACACGTACACTCAAAACTCCGACTGGCCGCGGCTCCTCCAATCCCTGGGACCGTGGGGACCTCCCGCCCTCGGGACCACTGCACCCCGGCTCGGACTTGGACTCCGGCTCCGGCTCCGGCTCCGGCTCCGGCTCCGGCGCTCCAAAAGCTGCTCTAGTCCTGGTCCCCAGCGCGGCAGCTTCCCGAAAATAAAGTGCGGAGGGAGGGCAGAAATAGCTCCTGAAAACAGGGGGCCACGCACGCCGGGACCGCCACCTCTTCTTCGGCGTCGGCGACGCAGCGCCCTGCGCCGGGGAGGTCCGCGCCGCCGGGAAGAGCCCACCTGCCGCCCGCGCTCCGCCCGCCGGCCCGCCAGCCGCGCACCGAGTGGGCGCCTCCCGGCCGCGCTCCGGCGGTGTCCCGGGCTCCGGGCGCCCCGCAACAGCGGCTCTGGACTTCAAGCCTCTGGCCCGTCCCGCCTCAGCTGTGTCCCCCCGCCTCGCAGACAGCGGACGCGCGGCAGGCACCGGGACCTCGCCATGGCTGGGGCGCGCATCCTGCTCTGTCTGTGGCTAGGCTGCTTCAGCGTGAGCCTGGTGCAGGCGGAGAGACTGAAGCAGCACATCCCCGCGCTCCACCGAGCTGTGCCAGGCGACCGCGGGGCAGGTGGCGGCCCCAGCCCGGAGCTGCAGCCGCATGACAAGGTGTCAGAGCACATGCTACGGCTCTATGACAGGTACAGTGGCAGTGGCAGGGGCCAGGCGGCACGGACGCCAGGTTCCCGGGAACGAGGCTCGCAGACCCCGCGCCCCCAACCCCTGGGAGAAGGTAACACGGTTCGCAGCTTTCGAGCAGGAGCAGCAGGTGAGTGCTCGAGGTGAGACCCCTTCCCGCGCGCCCGCCCGGGCTTTCTCTCAGGGCACCCCCTCTTTCACCCCTAGTTTTCTTGCCGGTTCTTGGCTTGGTGTTGCTACCCTTGGTGTTGTTCCCTTCCCTTGCAGTTGCCCTCCAAGCCCCTGGATCCGGTCACACCCCGCATTTTTCCAGCTGCATTCAAGATCAGCCCAGTTTTAGAGTTCCAAGTGAGAGAGAGAAGTGGAGAGAGCTGGGGCAGTGAAGGGAGCTGTTGGCAGAAACTGCACGGAAGGGGAGACCCTCGGTACCCAGCGGAGTCCCCCTGTCCTGGGTAGTTGGGGCACCTTTAAAGTACTCTCTGCTGATTCCTAAGTCGGTCAGCTGAAATTCTCTTGGGCTAGGCTTTTACTGTGTTAACCCAGAAGCAGGTACTATGTGGTGCCAACCCCAGGGCCTCAGAGAGAAAAAGGCACACTTGAACTAGAAGCTTGTTCCTAGCCCAGAGGTAGCCGCTTCTCCAGGCCTGCAACCTCTCTGAACGGGCGCCCTCTGTGTTTCTATATTTGACACTTTCTACTTGATAGTCCCTTGGTGGCACACACCCAAACAAAACCAGGTGCTGGAGTGTGTAGATTATTAAAAACCCATCTGGACAAATAGGGGTCGTGCCATCCGCTCTGGGAGGAGTTGGGGGTTGGGGACAGGGAGCAGCCGTGAATGTGAATCGTAAACACCTCTTGGAATCTGCCCATGAAACTCTGTGCATCCCATTTTTCAACACAGATCACTGTGGACTAAGATTCTTGGCTTTACAAGGTTTTGCCTAGCCCCTGTGGTGAAGCGAATAACTTATGCTAACAGCTTGCCTCCCTTGTGCTAACAGTTTGTGGGACCCTAACTATATGCTTGGAGGATGCCCCACCGGGCTTTTGCCTTCATTACATTCCTGGTAAGGGGAAATGGGACTGGAAAGCCTTTCTTCCTTGAACCAAGAACCTTCAAGGAAGGAGGCTGTTTCTCAGCGTTCTGTCAATTCTGCCTAAGTCACCTGCAAGAAATTTCCCAAAACTTTGGTATGTAGAATTCCTGGACAAAAACATAACAAAACAAAACAAAAAACCCAGGAAACTAAAACATCCATCAAGGAAAGTCCTAGGTTGACACTGTAAATATACTCTAGAGCTCATAGGCACGCTGGCATTTACAATGAATGTGAATTATGCTTTCTAATGCACTCGTCTTTAGCTAGACTCTGAGATGAGCCAGATTTCACTTTCTTCTTAGAATCATGAGCATGACTTGGGAGGAGCAGATCTCTGCTAAAGAAACAGAAACCTGCCCTGCATTCTGGAATCACAGCATCCCAGCCACTTGAGAAGGCTGTCCTGACAGCCAACCATCTGTGAATGACGTGTTTACTTGAGTGCATCTCAGAGGGCAGCGCTCATCCAAGGAGCAATGTGGGAGAAACAAGGGTTGGAAGAAAGCTGAGTGGGCAGGGCAGGGGGCAGGGCAGGTGAGAGTGCTGGCAATATTCAAACGGCTCTTCCCTTGATATTCATGTTCTTGGTTATATTCCTGGGGAATACCTGAGGCACCTGAAAGACAAACTATTTCTTTTTGTACCAAAAGTTACATTTTAGTATGAATCACAGGATTTGGAACTACAATGAGTTTGTTTCACTCATTCATATTGTATAGCTATTTCCTTCAGGCTGAGTGAACCACTTGTAAGGATTTTAATAACTCTCGTGCGCCATATACTCTGTGTCTTCAACTCATCTCGCATGTTATAATTTCAGTGTCCTTTATCAGCCTCACTGTAGTCTTCCACCATCAAATGACAAACTCTGATACTGAGGCCAGATGTTCCCTTGAAATGATGAATTGCAGTTTGCAGCATGTATACAAGGCTGTGTGACCTGATAAGCAAAGCAATCCCTTTAGCATCCTAGAGACTGTCCTAATGACTTATTCATCAAACGTAGACATTGGGTTTTGTGGAAGTGTAAGTGTCATGTTACCTCAAGTTGGAGACTCCTGGAGCGGTGGTTCATGCTGGACCTCTTCCAGGAGTGTTTCATTACGAACACACTGAAAAGGCCTCATTCTAATGCAGTTGTAGCTGTAATAGGGCAGGACTCAGGCAAGGTGCTAAGGTTTTCCTGTGTGTCCCTCTCGCTTCATCCATATCAGCGTTTCCATAACACTCTCCCCCTGGCGACTTGTGTTCTGATGTGGGTGAAAGAAGCTGTCCGCATTAATAAACTAGATATGTTTTTTCCAGTTCACCGAGCTTAAGTTTCCCAGCGTATGAGCTTCTCCGTACCAAGGATGTTACAGATTTTAATGGAAGGTCAGGTGGCTGCTGTATATATGGACAAGCTGCTGATCCTGCACTCTTTCTGAATGTTATTCAGATTGAGTTATAGCTTTAGAGGCCTATTTGCTCTTTGGAACATACCTGATTAAAATTATTTATTGTTCTAAACCTAGAATATCTTTGGTTGAAACTTAGCTGCTGTGGTCTCCCTCTGATTACTTTCTACTTAAACCATTACTTGATGGTGGGTGGCATCCATCCTAAATACACTTTCTGCTAACCCCTCCCTCAACTGGAGGCAGTTGGTGTGCCAAAACCATAAGTTTGCAGTGCTCATAAGTTTTTATTTTTTTTTTGTGATGTGTAAGGGTGTACATAAAGACAGGTTTTATCTGTCTCTTTATAAAAGATGATTTGCAAAATAATTGATAGCATAGAAGAGAAGGGTATGAAATTAGCTTTTATTTTAATCTTCATTTTAGTTTGCCCTTAGCTACTAAAGATAAAATAAGAATATTTTACATGAGATTTTCTCCTATAGGATAGATAATTTATACTCATTACTTTCTCATTATTCCCATAGTCACTTAATCTTATTAATCTTATTTTTTAGTCATAAATATAATCTCTTTAGGAAGCAATGACAGCACATGTGAGCCAGGCATGGTGACACACACCTGTAATCCCAGTACTTGGGAGGTTGAGACAGGAGGGTTGTAGTTTTGAAGCCATCCTCAGCTTATAAAAAATAAAATATGGTTGGAGTATAGCTCAGAGGTAGAATGTCCCTGGGTTCAATCCCCAGTGCCACACACACACACACACACACACACACACACACACACACACACGAACATGTGTTATTAGGAATCAATAACTATTTATGACACACAAATATAAAAAGATTACATTTCAGTGGTTATATGTTGTCTTTTTTTAAAAGTTACACATATTTAATGAACAAAAGCGAATGATATTGACGTAATCAAGACTCACAAGTGAATATTTCCCTTCATCAAGAAAGGGAAGAACCTTCCTTAGTAGGGAAAAAAAACCTTTTAAAATAATTACTATTATACATGTGTTTGAAGTGCAAGGCTAAAATATAAGGCTTTGGAAAGGCAGAACAAAATTAAAGTTTGAATGATCATTATACCAATTGGAAACATCCCTGCAAAACGCTTGGACCAGTGGGAAGCCATCACTTTTGGTGGTAAGGGACTATAATGACTTTATTAAGACATAGTTACTTTAAAATACCCAGCACCTAGAAACTAGGCTTGAAACTGATGAGTACTTGAATTATCTGATTTTTTAAATTAATTGGTGCATTGTAATCATACATCTTTGTTAGGAACAAGCTGATAAAGGCATATATGCACACATTTCTCATTTAACCCTTCCCCAATTCCCACCCCACTCCCTCGCCCTCCCTCCTTCTCAAGTTCAGTTTGGTGATTGACTTTGATATATGATGTACCTTCACAAATATATCTGATGTTTTTATTTAAAGGACAATAGCGCATCTGGAGAAGAGAAGTTGGATATGCAGCTGCTTTGAATTACACGCTACTTTGAATACATGATAACCTTTAATGAAGTTTTTACTGTAATAGGCAAGAAAGCTTTACAATCTCTGACATTTAAAATCCATAATACCATGAATTCTTGATTATCCATGCTAAATGGGAAGGAGAAAGAGAATGAATTACATAAAAATAATTCAAATAGAGACTTGTAGTATAGCTAGACACACTCAAACCAAGAACCCATGAAGATCAATGGAAAAAAAAACATCTTGAGCAGATAATTCATTCAAGAAAATTATTCACTCAATATTTGTTCATTAAAAATCTATGCATAATTAAGAAGGAATCAAGAGGTTTAAATTCACTATATCAAACAGTGGAAGCTCATGACTACTTGACTGAATGGGCTCACATTTAAAAAAAATTAAACCAGTGTGGTGATGCATGGCTGTAATCCAAGTACTTGGGAAGCTGAGACAGGAGAATTGCAAGTTTGAGGCCAGCCTCATAATTTTAGTGAGACCCTCTTTCAAAAAAACAAATAAAAAGACTAGGGGTGTAGCAAAGAGGTAGAACATCCATGGGTTCAGTCTCAAGTACCACACACACACACACACACACACACACAGAAAAAAAATTAGAGACATGAAACCAGTAATGGTGGCAAAAGTCTGTAATCCCAGTACTTGGAAGACAGACAGAGACAGGAGGATCACAGGTTCAAGTCCAGCCTCAGCAACTTAGATCATCTGAAACTTGATGAAACCCTGCTTCAAATTTTTTAAAAGGGCTGAAGGGATAGCTTGGAGGTGGAATGCCCCTGAGCACAAAAAAAGAGGGGATATGACAGAGAGACTCTAAAACCACATTCAGAGAGATTTATGACATAAAAGTAGAAAGATAGTAGTGACTACTACACCTGAAACTTGTTTCAGTTCTCATTTCCCATTTAGTAACTATCTCATGATTTTCGGTCATATTGTTAATTTTTGAACTTGGAATTTACATCGTACTATCTTCCTACTTTTGTTTCATAAATCTCTCTGAATGTGATTTTAGAGTCTCTCTGTCATTAAATTCTATTTTCCCTATTTCTTTATGAATTTTTCTTTACTGTCTTCTTATATGTGACTAAAATTTACTGTTTCACAGCAGGTATTGTCCTCTGTGAAAGAAAGGCTACTTCATTTACAGAAAAAGTACACTGGAGATTATACATATCATTTTGTTAAAGATTCACCACAATTAATACCTTCATAAAACACATTCACTCAAGAGTTCTATGAACTCCCTTATATAATCCTTGGAATTTGTTGTCTTTAATAGATATAATAAAATCATACCTTTCAAGAATCCTCAGGAAAATTATTGAGCAACTTGGCATATATATTCTATTGCCTAGTAAGGATTTTTTGCACTGCAATGCCAAACAGAACTTTTCTCCCAAGTTTTTGATAGTTTTCCTAGTTATTAAATTTGCATAGTCTGGTAATCAGTTAGTATCTTGATAATTTTATCGTGGTGATAATAGTGGAAAGAGGTTTGGCATCACAAATAGAGTTAGCTGGAGCTTTGCTATGCCAAGTCTCAGTTGAGTGAATGTTTATGATTGCATCAGGAATTCATGAAAGTAGAATTTTTAAATGAAAATATTGACATACTATTAATCAAGTGACACAAGTATACAAAGATAATACCTACTTTGGACAGTGGTAAATGACAGCGTAACCCCAAACTCTTCATATATGGAGTATATTTAGCACCAATATAATTGCTGGCCTAGTCACATGTTAGCAGTAGTTGTATCTTGGCATATTGCCATAGAAAGCAGTATATAAAGTGCTCCAGTAACACACATTTTCAGGGAAGATATTTTTAAAGGCAAGGATTTCTCTTTATTTGTCTAAAACATCAGCATGTAGGTCATAGTGTGAAGTAACCATGTGCAAATGTTTATTGACTGCTTCAATGATCTCTTGCCTTTAAGATCCATCTTTTTCTGGCAACAGAAGAACAGTAAATGCAGGGCCTCCATATCACTTGGGGACCCTATGAATAAAGGTGTTTGGGCAAAATGAGCTCACTGAATTAAAATTTTCAGCCATTTCTTCTTACCTTATTAAATAATGTACTGTCAAATATTCCTTCTATGCAACAATCATATCCGGTAGTTTTAGAAATACAAGGTTATTTGCAGCCCCACATTTTATAGTTAAAGCGGCTAAAGCCCAACCTACTCTTATTGACTTTTCCTTTTAAAAATGCTTTAATTATCTGGGCGTGGTGGCGCACGCTTGTAATCGCAGCATTTGGGAGGCTGAGACTGGAGGATCCGGGTTCCCGGCCAGCCTCAGCTAACTAATGAGGCACTCTGCAACATAGTGAGACCTGGTTTCAAAATAAAGAATAAAAATAAATAGGGCTGGGGGCATAGCTAGAGGTAGAACACCCCTGAGTTCAATCCCCAGTACCACACACACAAAAAAATCTTTAATTTAATTACATGAAAATAATCTAAAGGCTGAATTCAGTGTAATTGCTACACTTAGGTGGAGGTTAGGATGAATGAATTTCAAGTAGAAAAAAATCACTAGTGTTTTTTATTTTTCTATCATTTAAGTCTGAGAATTAGGAGACAAATACCAATCTTGGCTGAACTGCTAACTAATAAAGTCATCTAATTTCATACTCAGTTTCTTCATCTCTTGAATTGGTTAAGTCATACCTACTGTGTCTGTCTCACAGAAAGATGCTGAAACTCAATTGAGAAAGTAAATGTAGAAATGCACTGAAAGTTTGGAAACCCCATAATAGCAAGGTATTCTTAGTATTGGGAAAACCTGTCTTCCTCTAGTTTCCCACAAAGTCTTAAACATATCCCAAATGCTGATAATACTCGGTTGTTTGTAGCACAATAAACATTTGTGTGACAGTGTAGATATAAAAAGGCAGTAGTCATCTTATAAAGCAATCTCCAATATTCCAAACCTAAATTCAGCAAGTTGCTATGTCTACCTTGACTCTCATGCTTGAGTGGAACAGGTTGGACCTTTTTATAGAGATTTTTTCAATAAATGGGGATTAGACTCAGAAGCACTCTTCCACTAAGCTACATCTCCAGCCCTTTCCAATTTTTTGTTTTGTTTTATTTGGTTTTGAGGCAAGTTCTCACTAAATTGCCAAAGACAATGACCCTGAACTTAGAATCCTCCTGTCTCAGCCTCTGGAATCCCTGTTTTTATAGAGATTTCTTGAAGTTAGTTAGTCTCTAATTACAATCTCTAGTCTCTAGTTAGTCCCCTGGATTAGCAGCATCAACACTACCTGGAAACTTGTTAGAAATTCTCCAGCCCACTGAATCAGACAAGCTGAATCAACTCTGGAAGTGGAGCTCAGAAATCTGTGTTTTAACAAGCCAGATGAGTGATTCTGATCCATGTTTGAGAGACACTGCTCTAGGCTTATGCCTCTAGAGTTGTGAATAGTTTGCATCACAACTAGACCCTGAAATCTAGTATTGATTTGAGTGCTATTACTGGTTTTATCCGGCTCGTGTAACAGGCTTCTCCAAGGGCAAATGGTTTATTAACATATGTAATGGTAAGCTTCTTTTGCTTTGGAAGGTGTATTACTGTCTTTATGACAGTTTTTGCTCTCGAGAAGGTTTCTAAGTATATTAATCGGGATTGCATACCATTCTTTCACAGCTGTAGATAGTTTGTGACCTAATAGGTTTGCTAGAAGGAGAATGATGTGAGCAGGGGTGTCCAGAGCAAGTCCTTAGAGGGCTGAGAGTCTATCTCATTTCATCCTCATATTCTGAGGAGCTGGCATGCTTTGCTGAATAGTTTGAGTTCAGTAAGTACTGCAGTTGAGTTGATTCCATGGTCAAGAAATGAGGTAAGAAGAGATCACAGAAAAGCTATCAGCCAGGAAAAGTGCCCTTTAAAAATAAACTTACTTTGGAAGAATTTCCCTGGGGACATATTATCATCTCTATATTAAGTGGCAATAGTATTCAACTTCATATACAATGGTTCTAATAATTCTTCATCTTTAATGAACTGGAAGGAAATATCTATATGGGACTTATACCCAAGAAAGGCTTTTGCAGACTTTGGGAACTTGAACCTACTTGAGAGAAATTTTTTTCACTTTGAGGTTAAGTAGGACATACTTTTGAATCTGGTAAGGGTGCACAGTCCTTCACTCAAAAAATGTAACAAACATTTTTCAGGATGTAAATGCTCCCGACTGTGGGAAGTGCTAGGAGTTCAAAGATTTATAGAACATGTGTCTGCCCTCCAAGAGCTCACAGTCTAGGAATGCCCTTGGGTGGAGGCTAAGAGAAGATAAACTGATTAATGAACACTTTACTATTCTAGAAAAACATACATTATATCATCTTTGGCCATGTTTTACGTTGGACATTGACAATGGTTGTTTTGAGATCCCATAAAACTCAGTCATTGGACTCAGACTCTGCAAGAAAAACAACATTCTGTGACCTTTCCATCTCTCCTCTGTCTGATGGTGGCCGGTGGCATAGAGAAACTGCAGTCTAGATGAAGCCATCAGCAGACGATACTAAGCCAGAGACTATGGGTGTATGGGACCCTGTCCTAGGCACCCCTGTAGCTCTATCCCTGAACTTTGTTTGGAGAAAGAAGTGAGGGGTGAGGAGCTGTTCTTAGCTACATATTTTCTGTATGACTAAAATGTTTTCCCTGCTTCCTGGGGATTTAACTAATCATCAAGATTTCATTTAGTCTATTTGCTTTAAAATCAGACTTTACTTAGAAAGCTTTCCATTGTATGTTCTAATTCCCTTTGAAAACGTTCTGTGTGGGCCAGCATGGAGGTGAACTTCCCCTTACTACTCCCTGGACACTGCCTGGGCTGCTCCCAGAGGTGAACTGAGCTGCCACCTAGCTCGGCTGGTCTTCTGTCCCTAAGTCAGAGCCCCACTTCCCAAGCCAAATCCTTGGCCTCACCAGGTACAGGTGCTTTGCCTTCTCATAAAAACAGAAGTAAAATCTTCTATCTTTATTTCACAATCCAACTCCTTAGAAAAACATCTATATAGGTAATGGATGACCTGGGTTTCTCCCCCAAACCAGTTGCTAACTAACTGACTTCTATAGTCTTTCATTTTTGCATTTGCGTAATGAATGGGTTGAACTAAATCTGTTTACTCATAAAGGAAGCATTTACTGAGTACTGCTTCAGGCCAGTGGTAGGGGCTGAAGAGTCTAATATAAAACAGGGCCTTATCTTGAAGGTGTTCATGCTCTTGGGAAGGAGCAATGCTAATGAAGTGATAATAGAGACAGCATCCTAACCAAGGTAGCTGTTGTTAAGACAACCTTGCCTCCAGAGGCGATGCCTTTGCCTTGCTTTATGAAACAGACATGGATTTTCGTGGAGGAAAAGGTTCGGAACAGAGATTCCAGAGAGAAGTAGCAGCAGGTTCAGAGTCCCAGCTACCATGTAAAAGAGTGTATGACTTGTTCAAAAACTCGCCTGACTCCCAAACCCCCTTTTGACTCTCAGATATAATGACTCAGAAAATTCAGAATATAAGATTATAATGCCAATGGCAAACCCTAATTAGAGTTAGGATTGAGATGAATTCCCAGCAAAGAAAATCAGGCTTGTTCCAGTGCCAGCCAACAGTAAGAAAATAGCACCACCTATTGGTAGCTATATTTGGTCATAAAAAATATTTCCTTGGGAAGAGCTGGAAGCAAAGACTGTTGTGGTTACTGCCAGGGATCTGAGAGGTTCTCTAGTTCATCTTTCACACATTATTCTACCATATGGGAATCCTCCTGTAATAGTCTTGATGTAGGAACCTTTTTTTTTCCAGTCCCATAGCTCGGTCTCATCAGTTAAGTGAATCAAAAGTCCTTAAACTGGACTGGAGTCAGCCACCATTTGATTTCATTCTCATCTTTGGAAAGAAAAACCCTGCTCTCTCTGCAGCCCCTTAAGTATTTGAAAAAAATCCTAATGTCTTTGCTAAAGCTTTTTTTCTTCCTCCAAGTCATATATTCTTATTTATTATACTCAAGCTTAATAGATAGTTTCCATACCCCTCAACATCTTTCCTAGTTGCTCTTTAATGTATCACTACACTAGTTTAAATGAGAACCCCAAGAATTTGGCCTGTTGTTCTACATATATTTAGACTGGTGGCACATACAGTTAGTATTTCCTAGTACTCAAATATTATCCGATCCTCAGCCTAAAAACACATAAGCTATTTTTATAACCTGATGAAGCCCACCTTTATTTATTTATTTATTTATTTATTTATTTATTTATTTATTTATTGCGGTACTGGGGATTGAACTCAGGGGCATCCTACCTCCGAGCTACACCCATAGCCCTATTTTCTATTCTGTATTTTGAAACAGGGTCTCACTAAGCTGCGGAGGGCCTCACTAGGTAGCTGAGGCTGGCCTCGAACCAGGATCCTCCGGCCTCAGCCTCCCAAATGCTGGGATTACAAGCGTGCGCCACCATACCCGGCTCCACCTTTATTTTTATATTATCATTTTATCTGTTTTTATTAATCAGAAAGTATGCCTAGGTTTTCTGCCTCAATAATTCCAAATATACAAGTATCTGAATACTTCAGAAGAATAGAAAATGTGAACATTAAGGCATTTTTTTTGTTGTTCACTGATACTTAAACTAGATAGCTGTGTACATAGATAAATGTGTATGACAGTTAGAGAGAATCCTAATACAAAATTCCTGTTCTTAGGCACAGGAAGGTACTTATTTGAAAAGCTAAATTGACATAAAATCTAAAAAATTTAAAAAGCATGAAAATAATTGAATAGAGCATTATTGCTAAAACTGCCCATTTCACTCTATTAGGGAGCAGTTTGTTGTTCTTAGACTTCTGATTGCAGATTGAAATGATTCGCTTAGCTATAAGGAAAATTTAAAGTAACCACTAAAATTATCTTTATCTAAAATGCTCCTGGTAGCCTAGCCAGGCGTGGTGGCACACACCTGTAATCACAGTACTTGGGAGGCTGAGACAAGAGGATCACAGGTTCAAAATCAGCCTCAGTAACTTAGTGAGACTTTCAGCAGCCTTGCAGGACCCTTTTTCAAAACAAAAAATTAAAAGGGTTGGAGGTGTAGCTAAGAGTTAGAATGCCTGTAGGTTCAATCCCTAGCACCACACACATGCACACAGACACATGCACAAGTAATTAATAATAATAATAATAATAATAATAATAATAATAATAAATCCTTCATAAAGAAAAAATGTTGTACTTCAAGAAGGAAATCTTTTTACCCAAGTTACTGTTTCATTTGCATATTCATAAATCATTTGCATATGCAAAAATCCTAACTCTTTACTGCATTTTGGGGAAAAATTCCTCATTAAAATGTTCTTCTGGACAATATGACTATAAAACTAGTGGTTATTCTAGACCATCACCACCCAACAGAAATTTAATGTGAGCCACATATATAATTTGAAATTTTTGGTAGCCACACTTAAAAATGTAAAAAGCAACAAATGAAGTTATTTTCAATAATATATTTAGCCAAGTATATTAAAATGTTGTCATTTCAACACATACTCAGTATAAAATATATTAACATAATATTTTACATTTATTTTTATAGCAAGTCTTTGAAATTCAGTGTGCCTTCTATACTTCCACATATCATAAGTTGAATCAAAGTGGCTTATAATTACCAGTGCAAGGTACAGTTAGCTAACATTTAGTGATTTTTTTCCAGGGCAAGAGCAGGATTCTTTTACCCAGTAGAACCTGCCACCTCTATCCCCCAGGGTTCATTTATTCTCTGCCAGTATGTGTTTGGCAGCCATCCGATTGCCATGTACTTAGAATACAGTGACTTCTCTTCCTTACATCCTAAGCTTCCATCTGCTACACAAAGTTTGGGTAAAAGTATATGCCATGGTGACTGGGATGAATTAAGGCCAGCATCTCTGAACAACCCTGATGCCATGGCTTTGTGAGAAAGGTCTGTAAGATATTATCCTGGTGTCATGGCTTATACAAATGTGCACCAATGGCAGTATACTCCTGTTGCTTCACACAATGTTAAAAATGAGCGAAATATGTTTCCCATTGCACTTCCCCCGTGCTTGGGGACTCAGTGAGCTCATTTAAAGTTTCCACGTCTTTATAAAAAATGTTTTGTTTTTAACTGAAACATGTTTTTGATCAAGAACATAATTTCTCGATGGCGTGTGTGTTTCTAAAACAAGCATGTATATGGAACAAGTGCAGAGAAGAAGCATAAGCTCTGGTGACCCATCTCCAGACTGGTTATTCTTGAGTTCTAACCTCAGCTTTATCAATAGCTCCTTACATAATCTTAACATGTGCAACCAAGTTCTGCCATTACTAATTAATCTTATGTTCTCTTACTGTCTCATTTCTAAACTTGAAGAACTAGAAAAAAATTGAATAATTTAAGTGTTTCATTGCGCTATATAGAAATTTAGCTTTTAAATTTATGAAATATCAAATTTTAGACAAGCTATGTTACAGATTTTTTTTACATTTTTTAACGAGTGGCTTGTTTTTCTTAATATGTTATCTGAATATTGAGTTCTATTGTGCAGCTTATCAATCCATATCCTGTATTCCACATTTTGTGAGGCAGATAGAAGGAAATATAACCCCTATAACACAGCACATACAAGCACTAATCACAATAATAATTTATACTTAAGAAACACTTACTAGAGCCTTTATGAACTGCTATACATATATCTCATGTAATTCCAATGTCATGAGAGGTAGATATTATCTCCACTTTATTTTTTATACTTTTATTGGTGCATTATACTCTCACGTCATAATGTCCTTCATAGTGATGGTGGTATACATGCATACAGTATGTTGGTTGGCTTTCCCCTAGCTCCCTCCTCATTCCCCCTTCCCTATACAGGATACTGATATTGACATTGGTATTTTCACATATGTATAAACACATTAGGTTGCCCAAGGTTAAAAAGTAGATAAAGGATGAGCCAGTACTTAAAGTGAGTCTAATTCTAATCCCTCTGCTTGTAACCAGTAGGTCTAATGTGCCTCAGATAGAAGGTTACTATAATAGTAGTTGCCAAATTTGTAGGACTAGTTCTTGGTAGTCTCTAGAATTCTCTGCTCTTCTAAAATCTAAGTATATTGTGTTACTGTGAAATAACAATAGTAAAAATCACTGATCATTGCTTTAAACAATTTCTGGCTCTTAAATTACTTCTATTTACTCTCTTTTAACTCCTATCACCACACCCTTCCCCAACTAAGAGCCCTCAAAACAAGTGGTTGTATATATTTTTGGTTTGTATTTATTTTTTATAAAATTGAGGTTAAATTCACATAATAAGAAAGTATTATTATTATTATTATTATTATTATTATTATTATTATTATTATTTTGCTGTACTGGAGATTGAACCCAGGGGCATTCTATCTCTGAGCTACACCCCCAGTGCTATTTTGTATTCTTTATTTTGAAACAGGGTCTCACTAAGTTTCAGAAACCTCAGTAAGTAGCTGAGGCTGGCGGAGAACTCAGATCCTCTGGTCAGCCTCCCAAGTACTGGGATTACAAGCATGCACCACCACACCTGGCTGAAATGAATTACTTTTAAGTAAGCAACCAAGTGGCAATTAATACCTTCACAGTGCTTTGCAGCCACCAACTCTATCTAGTTCCAAAATGATTTCACCATCCTATAGTGAAATCTGTTAAGGAGTTTCTCCTCCTTCCCCCTTGCCTCTGGCACCAGGCAGACACCAATCTGCTTCTGTCTTTATGATTTAACTATTCAGGATATTTCATGTACATGAAGTCAAACAATACTTGACCTTTTGCATCCAGTTTCTTTGATTGATCATAATGTTTAAAGGGGCATCTACACTGTAACATGTATTGGCATTCACTATTTTTCATGACAATAATATTCTATGCTATAGATAAACTGCACTGCTTATCTATTTACCCACTGGTGGTCATCTGAACTATTTCCTGCATTTTGACTATTGGGAATAGTGGTATATAGTAATATACCACTATTTAAATAAATACTCAAATGAGTGCTTGTCTTCAGTGTGACAGGTATATATCTAAAAGTTAAATTGCTGGATCATATGGTAATCCTATGTCTAGCTTGGTGAAGGTCTATCAAACTGTTTTCCATAGCAGTTGAACCATTTTGTATTCCTACCAACAATGCAAGAGAGTTTTGATTTCTCCCCATCCTCACCAACTTTCTAGTCCTTTGAAGTTTCTTTGTTTATTACAGTTATACTAGTATTTATCAATTAATACATGATTGTGGTTTTGATTTGTATTTTCCTAGTGACAAATGATTTTGAGCATCTTCTCATGTATTTGTCGGCCATCTTCATCTCTTCTTTGGAAATATCTATTCCAGTCCTTTGCCCATATTTTATTGGTTTATAACTGAGTTAGAACTCTGTTGTTGGGTTATACTATTATTTATGCACTGCATTCTGAATAATAGATTTATCAAATATATGGCTAGCAAATATTTCCTCTTATTTTGTAAGTTGTTTTCTCACCTTCTTGACAATGTCCTCTGATGCACGAGTTTTTAATTTTGGTGAGTTTCAGCTTATCCATTATATTATTATTTTATTTTATCTATTTTATTGATATAGCTATTTTTTTCTTTTCTTGATCATACTTTTCATCTCACATCTAGAAATCCAGTTTCAAATCCAAAATCATGAATAATTACTTCTGTGTTTTTTCCTAAGTATTTAATGATCTTTCTTCTCATATTTAGGCCACTGGTTTAAGTCGATTATTTATATAGTATGAGGGACAGGTCCCGTTTACTTCTATTAATTCTCTCTCTCTCTCTTTTTTTTTTTCTTTTGTCCCTTCCTAGGAGACCTTAAAAGCAAGGGACTACAAGTTTTTAATCTGACTTCTCTAACCAAGTCTGAAAACATATTGTCTGCCACACTGTATTTCTATATTGGAGAGTTAGTTAACACCAGCGTGAGTTGTCCTATGTCCCAAGAATGCGCACATCATGCTCAGAGGAAACAAATTCAGATAGACCTTTCTGCATGGATCCTCAAATCTGACCCAAACCAAAGTCAGCTCCTGGGTCATCTGTCTGTAGATGTAGCCAAACCTCATCGAGACATCATGTCCTGGCTATCTAAAGACATCACTCAGCTCTTGAGGAAGGCTAAGGAAAATGAAGAGTTCCTCATAGGATTTAACATAACCTCCAAAGCACACCAGGTGCCAAAGAGGGTGGAACCTTTTCCGGAGCCTTATATCCTGGTGTATGCCAATGATGCTGCCATTTCTGAGCCAGAAAGTGTGGTGTTAAGCTTACAGGGACACTGGAATCTCCCCACTAGAGCTGGGCCCAAACTGGATAGCCACATCAGAGCTGCCCTTTCTATGCAACGAAGGAAGAAACGCTCCACAGGGATCTTGCTGCCTCTACAGAACAATGAGCTTCCTGGAGCAGAGTATCAGTACAAGGAGGAGGGGGTGTGGGAGGAGAGGAAGCCTTACAAGACCCTTCAGACTCAGTCTCCTGAGAAGAGCAAGAACAAAAAGAAACAGAGAAAAGGAGCTCACCAGAAGAGCCAGACACTCCAATTTGATGAACAAACCCTAAAGAAGGCACGAAGAAAGCAGTGGATCGAACCTCGGAATTGTGCCAAGAGATACCTTAAAGTAGACTTTGCTGATATTGGCTGGAGTGAATGGATTATCTCCCCCAAGTCTTTTGATGCTTATTATTGCTCCGGAGCATGCCAGTTCCCCATGCCAAAGGTAGCCATTGGTTTAGCCCTGTATTTTTTTTTTATTTCCACAGGGTAGAAAGACACACTAAGTTGTGTGTGTATGTGTGTGTGCATGTGTGTGTGTGTGTTCATTTACAGAATCCATCTGAATCTTTTCTTTTTTTACTTCATTCTAAAGCATAATAGGTAATATGGTTATGCTTGTTTTTTCTTTAATGGCTGTTAAAGTAATATAGGTCAGCATTGGTATAATGTATGCATACAATATGCTTTTTGTGCTTCTTCCAACCATGGTGCATATTCAGCTATGTGGTCATGCTCAAATCTACACCTGTCTACAATAAGCTGACCCCAGGTGGTAGAAAACTGATCTTTGAAGGGTATTTGGGAATGACTTGATGTTGTGGGAGCAAAGGGAAGGGCTAATGGGATTGATACCCTAATGCAAAATACTTTGGGGTAAGTATTTTCTCATTGGATGAGTTGTCCCCACAGAGGTCAAGATCAGGGTTTGGCTAGGTAAACCCACCTCATTAAATCCACCAGATACTTATTTAATTTGCTTCCCTGCTGAATATAAAAAAGGCAAAATATAACATAATGACTTTGTAAACTTCTTCCAAGACCTGCTTCAACCTCTCAGAAATCACCATGCCTCTTCCAAATCCATTGGGGACTGTATTTTATCACACCAGTATTCAGTATGCTGACAAGTATATTTTCAGAAGTCTCTCCAACCCTCACCTTCATTTTTCACAGCAAGTCCAAGTGACAATTCTCTTTGACATTAGAGTATAAATAGTAAAAATATATTGGTGCCCTCCCGCCTTCAGTGAAGCATATTGCTGAACTTCCATTCTCAGTTTGAAACAGTTTGATCTCTGTTATATAATGAAAAGTGACTCAAGGAATTCAGAGAAAGAAAAGAGTTTTTTGTTTTGTTTTGAAAAACTTGAATCATTTTTGCTATTTCTTGATGATGGGGAAAAAAGATCCTTTGTCTCAAAGAGTGACAAATGTCTTCTTATAGGTCTTCATAATTGCAGTTTCATGTTCTAGTCTTGATCATTGGGTACCATACACATAAAAACAAAAGGCTGACTGAAATTCCATTTTCTTGTCTCAGAAAGATTAACTTTTACATTTCACCAGACCTTATCTTTCTCATAGATTTTTAATGTTATCAGATTTTGTAAACTCAGCACAAAGCCATTCATCTACCTTTACAATGATACAAAGAGCCTTATCTTGTCTAAAAATTCTTACAGTATATTTCACTGATAAAACAATATTCATTCAACTGGAAAGACAATTAAAAATACCCACAGCAAAGATGACAAATGTCAGTCACAAAAAGGGAAAGATCAGATGTTTTTCCTCATATGTAGAAGCTAAGGAGAAATTGGGATACAGGAGGAACTCAAGACAAAGGAGGAGAAATCCTCCTGGAGTGATGGAGGGAGCCTAGGGTAGGAGGAGGGAGATTCAATGAAGGAAACATTTCAATGGACTTGATGTTCATAGGCAAATTTATCCATTCCAATCTAAATGGCTTGCACAGGGAGGGTGAGGGAGCATGGTGGGAGCCAGGGAAAATTCACACAGTGCTGTGTAACATGTATGTCTCTATTTCTCTGAACTTCATTGTGACATATGATTAGGATGCACCAATAAAAAAAAACGAAAAGGAAACAAACAGAACAAAAAAGATAATGACAATTGTGAGGAGCAGAGATGAATCTTTATCTCACAGTGTGTCTTGCCTTCTGGCATTGAGAGGCAAGAATAGATTCATCTGTTTTTAAGTCCAGAATTGTAGATGGGTCTCAGGGTTTTATGAATAATCTCTTTCACTCTCATAAACTGTAATTGCTTCTGGGTAGCCCAGGGAAGAAATTTCTATCTTCCCTCCTGACTCTGATCAGGGCCAAGAGAGCCATAGTGATATAGAAATATCCCATTGGTTTGTTTGCCATCCCCTCACTCTGGAGAACCACCTTAGTCTCCACCCTTCCATAACAGCTCCCACATGTCTCTCTCTGTTGGTTCTACCTGTTTTTATTGTTCATAAATCTGCTATTGCTCCGAAAGAGCTTCATAATGGTTTTCAGTAATCAAAAGAAGAATAATTTAAAAGCTAATGAGGCATAAGTTAAGAAAAGAGATAAATGAGAGGACAGAAACGTTAGTGCAACATAATAATTAAACAGGCATGCTTGGTCATAGCAGGGCTTCTTAAACCTTAATGTGCCTGCAGACTCCCTGGGGTCTTACTAACATGTAGGTTATGATCCAGTGGATACAGGGGTACAGCCTAGTACTGTGCACATCTAACAAGCTCCCAAGTGATTCTGCTGCTGAAGATCCACAAATTGCACTTGGAGTAGCAACATTGAGCATCAAATTCTGTTGGATTTTGACTTGAATTTTTGTTCCACCAGTTAAAAGCTATGGTTCTTTGGATAAATTGCTCAAACTCTCCATATGTTAGTTTTATATTTTTTACTGCACTGTAATTATACATCATAATGAGGTTCAGCATGGCAGAAACATACATGCACACAGCACTTGGTGTGTTTCCCTCCAGATCTTACCTCCCTCCCTCCCTCCCTCACCAATACCAATATTGAAATTGGTATTGGTGCCAGGTGTGGTGGCGCACGCTTGTAATCCCAGCATTCGGGAGGCTGAGACCGGAGGATCCGGGTTCGCGGCCAGCCTCAGCTACCTAGTGAGGCACTCAGCAACTTAGTGAGACTTGGTTTCAAAATAAAGAATAAAAAATAGGGCTGGGGGTGTAGCTCGGAGGTAGAATGCCTCTGAGTTCAATCCCCAGTACTGCAAAAAAAAAAATTGATATTGATGACTTCATATATGAGCATAACATTATTTGAATTGTTTCTTCGTTAAGTCTCTCCTTTCACTTCCCCAACTCCCTCACCAAACATCCTTACACTATTCTACTAGTATCTCTCATTTATTTGAAGTCCCTTTTGTTTCCCAATTTCTCTCTAGTTTCCACATATGAGCAAAAACATAAGAGTCTTCATATTCTGAAACTGGCTAATCTTACTTAAAATAATATTCTCCATTTCCTACAAATGACATAATTTTGTTCTTTATGGCTGAGTAAAATTAAATTGTGTGCATATACCATAGTTTTGTAATCCATTCATCTGTTGATGGATACCTAGGCTGGTTCTGTAGTTTGGCTATTAGTTTTATCATTTTTGAAATGATAAAAAATAATCAATAATAAGAAAAATGATACCTACATCATAAAAATGTGGCAAAATGTGATAGAGAACCTTGCATGTGATGGGTGCTCAATAAACAATTGCTATTGATGTTGCTACTAACGGCCATTGCCATTTTTAATAGAAAACTAAATGTAGGCTGCTGCAGAGAGATTCTGTAGGGAAAGGAAGGAAGGAAATAAAAGTTGTAAGGCAAGAAAATGTTTTATAAGTGTTTTTAGTCCCTTTTCAAGTATCACAAAGCTGAATATAAGATTCTGCCAGTGGGTTCAACAGTCTGTGACCTCTTCCAGTGAGGTTCTCTTGGGGAGAAACGGAGTCAGGAGAACAGACCTTGCAGCAGACTGGACTCATCAAAATCCTTGTCAAAACTTGGAATGGCATCAGAGCTCCAAGCAGGCAGAACAGTGTGGAGATTTCTCTCTGGGCTTGAGATTTCCTTTTGCCAAGTTGAGAGTGGAAGTTTGGCTGTTACAGAGAGTTCTCAATCTCTCATCGCTCTGTGTGGATCTGCTTAACTTTTAAGCTTTCTAGTGGTTCCCTGTGAGCCTTCCAGTCTTCATGTCTTTCAAGTGGTTCAGTAACCAAGAAGATGGGAAACACGAAGCAAAAGGCAGAGGTGATCAGTGAGCATCACAGTTATCTGCACAGCATCTAATGTGGCAAGCAGAGGGAACTATTTAAATAAAAATAAGAAGTTGCTCTAAAGAGGAAAATGAAGGTCTGTGATGGGATGACACATGTGGAGTAACTGAAAATGAAGGTCAGATGGGCACGACACATGTGGAGTAACTGAAGCGCCAAAAAAACTTTCAGAGTTGAGATGTACATTTTGCATTTTGCCCCAGAGAAAAGTTCTCCCTCCCAGGCCAGGCTCCTCTGTTGGGTTGGCTCTCCTTTTTTTTTTTTCTTTTTTTGCCTCCTGAGTGTAGGCCTATTCTATATGGCAGGGCTCTTCGTCTGCAAAAGTCGACAACCTGCTCCATAATTCAGAACAGCTGTGTTCTGCCTTTCCCAAATTCCAGGCTTTGCCCTTTCACTGATTCCAATTAGATAGTTTCTGGGCCATCACACCCATATGGGCTGGAGTGGAAGAGTGTGGAGCAAAACCTCATGGCCCAGGTCAGGAATGAAGGCTCTCAGCCAATGACATGCTCTCCCCAGCTAATGTATTTGTAATCAAATTCAACTCGAGGACATCATACACAGCTTGGCAGGTGCAGGTCTGACCACTATAGATCTCATTCACAGACACAGCAGTTTGGAGTTTTCTGATTTCTAGCTCTTACAGCCAATCTGTTCTCCCAGGGAGAGACTCTTGGAATTCTGCCATGAGATGAAAAAATACCCAGGCAGCTAAAGCCAAGCTCTGTGCCTTGCCTCCCTCACCACCTTAGCAGAGATGGAAAACAGAAATTTCAAACGAAAATGATCAAGCCATCATTGCTGACAGAGATCCAAAAAACCAACAAGGATTAGAGGAATGAAGTTATTTTTGCAAGGAAGTATGCCAAAGCTACAAAGAATGAAGACAGATTAGGCAGAAAGTAATCAAAATACTTTGAACCAAGCAACCTACATTTTTTTTTTCTTTTGTGGTACTGGGAATTAAACCCAGGGTCATTCTTCCTCCAAGCTACACTCCCACTCCTATTTTTTGTTGTTGTCATTGTTGTTGTTTTGTTTTGAAACAGGGTCTCACTAGGTTGCTGAGAGTCTCACTAGGTTTCTAAGGCTGTCCTCAAACCTGCCATCCTCCTGTCTCAGTCTCCCAAGTACTGGGATTACAGGTGTACACCACCATGTCCAGCCATGATATTCACTTTTAATAAGTTCAAAATGATACATCCTCAATTAATTTCATGAATTTTCCAGTCCTAATCTCTGGTCATGAAGATGAACACTAAAAACATTAAAATCTTATGTACTGAGTTATCTAAGGAAAAAATTACCTGAACTACTGTTGAAGACAGGTTTCACCCTCCTGATGAAGAAAGCCTGGTGAGGGAAGATAACACAGATGGCATCCACAATTGATGTATTTCTTAAGCTCAGTAAAGAGAGTAGTGAGAAATACAATCTGAACTCAAAAACAAACAAAAATTATGGGCTGGCAACATACTTTGCACAAGCAAATTACAGCATGGATCATTTGTGCATGACATAATTATTCCTGGTAATGGCAGCTCCATCAGAGGATTCCATAGTGAGAAAAAAAGGGGCAACTCCCTAGTAACCTGAGAGTCTCCTGATAAGAAACACCAACCCACAATCAGGGGCTGGTGCCTGGATTCCTGTGAGCTCCCTAGAGACCACTCATGTACTCAGTTTCTGACTCCATCATTTCTGAGCTGGAGTTTTAGAAGAAAAAAAAAAAGAACAGGAATTTTTTTAGGAAACACCCATGAATATTTTCCATATCTATGCCAGGTCATTTGCACAAAACCTTTTATTTTTGAGGCTGGAGATTTTTCCAACAGAAATAGGTAAAATGGAGGTTATGCTATTTCTTGTATTTAATCCTTTTAACAGGTATTTCTTCTGGGGTATAGAATATACACTGTTGTAGGCACTTTGGAACAGCAATACATAGCAGTATTTATTGCCCCCAAACTCATCTAATTAAGTAGATCCACTTTGTGTGAAATTTAAATATCATAGGTGTCATTAAATATTAACAGTAACAAAATGATGTCAGAAAATCTGGTTTAAAAATATTTTGGGGTTTATGACAAGCTGTTTGGATGAATGAGTCTTCAAAATACCATTAAATGAATAGACAAAAGTGGATAGCTGCAAAAAATTCTTTTTTAGAAATTACTAATATTGATGAAATAAGAAGTGCCTACTGATATCTATGGCATAATGCCGATTGCAATTTGTGTGACTTACACATACTTCATTGATGATGCAAGGCAGAATAGGCAAATTAGAATGGCCTGGAATTTTTTTTTTTTTTTTTTTAAGGGGAGAATACCCTGCTTTGCAATCAGGTAAAGCTAGTTAACTGAAAGTTAACTGCTCTTTTTAACACATACTTAGAGTCTCTAGGAAAAAGAGCAAAATGATTTTTTAAATGATTTTTATCTATCCGTAATAAAGTCAAAGTCTAATGTATGGATAATCGTTTTTCTTTTTCTTTTTTTTTTTTTTTTTTTGAAATTGAAAGATGGGATGAGACAAACCATATTTTCTCTTCTTTCTGCCAAAAAGAATCCTTTTCTTTCTCACAAGGTGCCAACTTTACTATTTTCTTCTCCCTTGACTCATATGCATCCTTAACTTTTTAACTCTTTCCAGTTTCCCAGACTTTGAGATTAAAATCTCAATTCAGTGGGGCAAGGGTGCCTCTGAACCATTAAAAATATGACTCAAAATCCTGAAATAATACAGGCAGAGTTTGGGGTTAAATCCCATTTCTGACTTATTCCCTGGAAAATTACCAAATTTCTGCTTGTGTGTGTGTGTGTGTGGTGCTGGAGATCAAACCTAGGGCCTCATGTATTCTAGGCAAATGTTCTATCACTGAGCCATATCCCAAGCCTCCAAATTTCTGTTTCTGAATGTGTTTGAAATGAAACTAGAGTCACCTACCTAAAAGAGACAATAGAGAGAACTGCTCTTGCAGAGTGTGGTATCTCATGTAGAAGTCTTCTGGCCATTTCGGCAACACTAACACTCTGGGTTTGCAAATACGACTCTCCCCTTGAAGCTTTTAGAGCAGAGCCGTATGGGGCTTTCTAAATAAAACCACATGTTTCACATGGATGTTAATGGTCCCATTTGGCATTTTCTCAGGGAAGAGATTTAACCCAGGCTTCTTTGGTCAAACTTCTGACATCTATGAGCTAACCTTAGACCCCCTAGTTTATTCCCAGGGGACATAGTCTGCTCTTAGAATACAACTCTACAAAGTTTAAGTCTAAACCCATGGAGCAACAGTGACCCCCAGTGGCCAATGCTGTGATCTTTTTTAACCCCAGTTTGTGCTTCTGAGAGTTGAATTATTGGAAATAATTACCATCCAGTTCATCCTTTTGGCAACTAGTAAGCCTGCCTTACTTATCTTTATTTTTAACAATAATGCATATATATCATCATAGCCATGGAAATAGTTTATCTCTGCTAACGAGGGTTTTTATTAGGGTTCTTTATGATTAATATAGGGTCAAGAACAAATTATTTTTGTTGCAATCCCATTATGGAAAGCATCAAGAATATACTAATTTCATGGTTGGGAATTCATTCTTTGAAATTAAATAATTCCTCCTGAAATAACTGGGTTTAAATCCTCGTTCTACCATTTACTAACGACTGGTCTTCAGACAGATCATCTAAGCTTTTGGGGTCTTTGAAAAAAAAAACGTAAGAAATGGTTTTGTTATAAGGACTAAAGGTATTATGTATGACATTCCTGGAACATAGCAGCCTTTTACTAAATGCTAACCACTTAGGGGAGGTTGGGAGGGAAGGATGGACTGAATATGGAGTGACACCGGCACTTTGCTACATTGCTGAAACAAATTCTTTATATAAACATGTTGTGTGATAAGCAATAAGGAGTGGAAAAAACAGTTCCACCTAACGTCTGTGTTATCCTGTTTCTTTTTCTAGTCTTTGAAGCCATCAAATCATGCCACTATCCAGAGTATAGTGCGAGCTGTGGGGGTCGTCCCCGGGATTCCTGAGCCTTGCTGTGTGCCAGAGAAGATGTCCTCGCTCAGCATCTTATTCTTTGATGAAAATAAGAATGTAGTGCTGAAAGTATATCCTAACATGACAGTTGAGTCTTGTGCTTGCAGATAACCTGGCAAAGAACTCATTTGAACGCTTAATTCAATCTTTAGTTTATTTTTGTGGACTTTTTTTTTTTGCACTGCCAATGCATTTTGTTCAAAAAAATTTCCTTTTATAGTCTAAAGAGAATGAGCAAATAGACTGAAGATTTCCACCAAGCAGAACTGGACTGCATTTGTTTCTGAATGTAGCTAAAAGCAAGATTTTGGTAAATATGGACATCTATGTCTTTCCTTTTTTTTTAAATCACACAAGAAAAATGATCAAACTGCTTTTAGAACTGTTAGAGAACACACTGATTTATTTTTGTAATGGGCTTTAAAAATAGATTGGAGAAATGGCATCAGCTTATCATTTATTGCTACTCATCTAACAACTAAAGGGAAAGAGTTATTTCATATTGCTAAATAGGCATATTGCCTTAGATTCCTGAGCAATTCAGCAAGTGCTAAATAATCCAGTCAACTTTGATGTTTATCTTAAAAGTTCTTGAAACTTGTTCCTTGTTTTCTCTCTACAAGTCACTGTGTGAGTTGAGTGAGAATATGCATTTAGTGTGTGTGTGTGCACACACGTGCGTTTGCATGTGTGCCAGGTGCCTGTATCCTCTGTCAGAAGGTTGAATTCCTATGATTGTACAACTCAGTCTACACAGAATTCCTTGCTTTTAAGGTTCAGGTTCTGGCAAGCACAATTCAATTATGAAAACTTTACCCAAAGTGACAGAATGATCCAAGACCACACACAGAGAGTTGTCACTCAATGCCGCCATTTAATTGGGTAGGCAACTGTTTTCAGTTCATTGTCTTCCAGAAAAGATGCATAAAACAGAAAAGAAGGGGCTTGGCCAGCAAAGAAAAATATGTGCCAATATCTATGTTCCTATTATTTGAAGTATTTGAAGTAAAATTTCCACCTTAAAAAGAAAAGAAAAGAAAACCCAGATGCAATTTCTCTCCTGTACTTCTTTTTTTTTTTTTTAATAAGTCTTTCCACTTGTTCTTCTAAATTGAATTTTAAAATACTTCCTGCTAGATGTGGTGGTGGTGGGGGGGGTCCCTATAATCCCAGCTACTTAGGAGGCTGAGGCAGGAGGATGGTGAGTTTCAGGCCAGCCTGGTCAACTTAGTGAGAACTTGTCTCAAACACAACTCTTTCCTGAGCCATTCCATTTTTAGTTCTCTTGATATGCCTTTATTTCCTGTGAAGTCGTCAATAGATGTTGAGGCTCAAAAACTGATGGCATATGGAGATCTTTAAGTGAACAATTTAATAACAATCAGGTATTGAATAGCATTCTTCAACCACATCCAAGGGGAGGCATTTTTTTTTTTTTTTTTATAGATCAGGGCTTTTGCCCCAGTCATAGAATCTACTCTTTAGCAAAGCTCACTAATATTTATCCACCAGAAAAGGATATAAAATAAAGACACATTAGATTTTTGTTTATTTTCAATTTGTCATACATATTTTGTCTTATATTTTTGTCCTTCAAATTTGCTTCAAAAATTGTTCACTCACTGTATTTACTTGAGAGACAGAAGTAAGTTCAGGCCATGGAGGGTTGTTGATAGTGTACCTGTGGTTAGCCCTGATGGACATGAGCAATAACTAAGCCACTTCTGAGTCTGTACTGTACCAGAAGACCTGGGGTTTTGCTCCCTTTCTGCCTGCCCCTATCTATGGCAGTTTAGTCACCTAATAAATGTTTACTAAGTATCTGTTTTGTGAAAGTCACTATGTTAGCTGTGTCTTAAGTGTCCTTCCTGGTAGAATGAAGAGGCTGATCACCTGAGCTGGAATTCCCCTTTCAGGGCTGAAAGTTTGTGTTGTTAATATGATAACCACAGATAAAAAACCTGCAAGCTCATAAACCAAATGCAGTAAATTTAGTGTAGCATTCCCTGTGATCTAATTGTTATTTTATTGGAAATCTAATCAAAAAAAGCTTGCCATGATAAGTTCTTTGCCACTTTTGAAGTACACAAAATTTGGTGTGGGTGTGTATTAACTCTGAATGAAGCATACCATGTCTAGAATTAAGTTCTAGTGCCCTACTTTACTTGATTTCCTCTGGTTCATTTTGTTGTTGTGGTGGTGGTGGTGGTAACATAAAATTAAAGATTCAAACTGATGTGGAAAGATGAAATTACTTTTAATTTTTTTTCTCATGAATTCGGAAAATAGAAAGGGACCAGAGTGTGGCCACCACATTTTGGTCATACTATCTTTTAATAAAGAAAATTTCCTGTTCCTTGGTAGATTTGATTAAGGTCTTAGTTTTTCCTAGAGCTGCATCAACCAAAATCTCTGGCAATTACTAGTATCACTACTCACCTTTTTATATGCAAATAAATAGTTGTTACTTTTTTAATGTAAATCCAAGTACCAACTAAGATTTTTTTTTTTTTTTTTTTTTTTTTTTTTTGGTACTGGGGATTGAACTCAGGGGCATTCTACTTCTGAGCTCCAGCCCCAGCCCTGTTTTTATCCTTTATTTTGAAACAGGGTCTCACTATGTTGCGGAGGGCCTCACTAAGTAGCTGAGACTGGCCGTGAACTGGGATCCTCTGGTCTCAGCCTCCCAAGTACTGGAATTACTAGTGTGTACCACCACGCCCAGCACCAACTAAGATTTTAAGTAGCAGTTGATATAATAAAATTACCACACAATGAAAGATCTTGTGTAGTCTCTCAGAAATGGAAATTAAAAAAAGAAATAAAAAAAAAGTAAGTACTACTTACTACTGATTAAATTCTTTTTTTTTTTTTTTTTTTTTTTTTTGCGGTACTTGGGGTTGAACTCAGGGGCATTCTACCTCCGAGCTATACCCCTAGCCCTATTTTTTATTTTTTTATTTTGAAACCGAGTCTCACTAAGTTGCAGAGTGCCTCACTAGGTAGCTGAGCCTGTCCGCGAACCCGGATCCTCCGGTCTCAGCCTCCCAAATGCTGGGATTACAAGCGTGCGCCATCACGCCCGGCTTCTACTGATTAAATTCTACCTTGGCCAAAATATACTCTAAATAACTAAAATTTCCAAGTACCAACTAAGATTTTTTTTTTTTTTTTTTTTGGTACTGGGGATTTTGAAACAGGGTCTCACTATATTACGGAGGGCCTCACTAAGTAGCTGAGACTGGTCGTGAACTGGGATCCTCTGGTCTCAGCCTCCCAAGTACTGGGATTACTAGTGTGTACCACCACGCCCAGCACCAACTAAGATTTTAAGTAGCAGTTGATATAATAAAATTACCACACAATGAAAGATCTTGTGTAGTCTCTCAGAAATGGAAATAGATTTCACCAGTAATTATTTCTGGGTGATCTTTTCACCATGATTTTAACCTCTACTGAATTGAGGACATGTTATGGTATAAATGGTAAAATTTGATTTCCAAAGAATGAAGAAACATTACTTTTCAACAGTGGGGAGTGAAGTAGATAGACTAACATTTTAATTAGTAAAGTTTATTTAAAGTAGAAAATTAAGTGAGTGCCTATTTTGCAATTTGTTAGGTGCTAGTTTCCATATAATTCCTACATAGACTTTTTAGAAATTCCCTTACATTAAATTGACACTGAAGCCAGGCTTGGTGGCGCACGCTTGTAATCCCAGCATTTGGGAGGCTGAGACCAGACCGGAGGATCCAGGTTCAAGGCCAGTCTCAGCTACCTAGTGAGGCACTCCGCAAGTTAGTGAGACCTTGTTTCAAAATAAATAATAAAAAATAGGGCTGGGGGTATAGCTCGGAGGTAGAATGCTCAATCCCCAGTACTGCATAAAAAAAAAAAAAGTTGACATTGATAAGAAGACAACATACATTTATAAACGCCATTTATTAAATCCTTCGTATTTTTGCCTCTCTCTTCTCCCTTTCTTTTTATCTCTCTTCCAATTACTCCCCTAACTATCCTGAATGATGTGGGACACACACACACTATAAAAAGGAATTCTTTCTTCAGTAACTATTCCCTGAAATTCCAATTAAGAGGCTACCAATGTCAATACAGTATTTCAAGAATGCTGTCTTATAATCTGTGTAAATAACAGACAACTTACAGGATTTGGAGTTGTAGAACTTAAACTGGAAGATTGGATTCCTCAGATCTCAGGTCTACAGTATTCTGGGTTAATTTTTACATTCACCTAGCTATATATTAACTGCGAATCATTTATTCATCAAGATAAGACTTTTTTGCCTTAATATTTCTGTATAGATTCTCAATTTAATACTTTCATAGGCAATCATATGTGAATAATACTATCATCAGTCTGACTTATATTTTTAAATATAATTACAGTATTCAGTTTAGTCTTGCTGCTTTCACTTTTCTTATGTTGACAAGTAACTAATGTCTGGACATTGCTTCTTGTTGAATCAAGGTTGGGTTAGAGAATAGATAAGTGCACCTGATGTGTCAGATTAAATAAGAAATCTTGGCTAAGTCTGACTTCTCTGTATAGCTTTTCTTCCTATGAGAATTATATTTTAATGTAGTTTATAAGTGATAAAATGATTCCCTTTTTCTAAAACCTTCTAAGCCTTCCCTTTATCTTTCCACACTAGTTCCTGTAAATTTTTAGTTGAGAATTTAATGCTTGTACAGTCAATGGCAATTTAAAAAATATATATTATATATGTATATGGAAAAACTTTAAAGATGCTTTTAATTTATTTAATGACTCTTGCCTTCCTATCATGGTAATAATTTTCATCCTTCAAAGGTGAAGAAAACTTTTTATTTTATTTTATTTTTTTTTTACTGTAGTTCCTAGATGCAAAATGAAATTTGGTTCTTTAGTCAAATCCATTTCAAGAGTGTGTCTCAGTAAAACTGTGAAGGACACTTCGCTACTGATGTACTAAGCTTTGCTGAATTTGTATCACTTTCCTCCAGTAATGAAGAGCTTTTCATTATTCAATATGGAAATAAAAATTGCTTAATTGAATATCTCTCCATTCCTTTCTATTTATTGGGAAAGACCATTTTTCTAAAATATTTTCAACTGTGCAGCAGGTTGAGAATCAGGCTGCTTACCTTAAAAGAAGTAATCGGCTTGGAAACAGAGTTGAAGGTTTTTAAATGGTATCATTACATCCTACTACCAACATAACATGATTAGCATTGTGGAACAATACTGAAATATACCCATAGGAGAAATACCTCATGTGTTCTAAACTTGAGAAATTCAACTGCAATATTTTCTTTTTGAAACCAAAACTTTACATTCTGTACTTAGAGATTTGGGACTTTTAATTATTTTCCTCAATATCTGACTCACTTGTTTAGCAATCACTTAATGTCATCATACCTTATCCATTTTAGAATAAGACTCTAAATGTAATTAATCTGATCATTAAGATGTTGTTTGGGATCTAGATTTCTCTTTAAAGAAAAAAAAGGACCAGAAGAAATAAAAATATGCTTTTATATTATTATTACCCTTTTAATATAACTCTATAGCAAAGTTTAATTACAAATCATAGAACTTTGAAACTGCAAGGCACTTTTAGAAATCATCTTGAGCAAGTTCCTTCATGTCTCAATGCTTCATTTTTCTCACATATAAATGAGGCAACAAAATTCTTGCCAAATATGGTTGTTACAGGTTTAATGAGATAGCACATGTTAATGACTTAATTGCCTAAAACAGAATAAGATCTTAGCTAATATTATCATTATTATTATTATCTTGTGCAGTCTTTCTGTTCTCCAAGTGAGGAAAGGTAGACATGCTGTTAGTGTACACCCATCCGATGTGCATTCATCATGCCCCCTGTAGAAACCAGACTCCACCAACAGGGCTGGGTACCTTGACACATAACAAAGGCGAGCATCTGACAATCGCTGGACCAGTCCTTCTAAAGCAGCGAGGCTGGCAATGGGGATTCTGACTGTTACCAGGCACCTGGAAACTTTTAAAGCCAGTTGCAGAGAGAACTTTTGAGGCATAAAAAGAGAAGATGCCTAGTTTCCTGATAATATTCTAATGTTCGTGTTGTCTCTCATAAACTGCACATCCTGTCCTTGGATTGCATAAGCAGTTCACAAAAACTCAACAAATTATTCACTCTTCCTTAAGCTGGTTTGAACTGGTATCTGTAAATTGCAATCCTTGCATGAACTGTTAAATACATCCAATGCCATGGGACTACCTACTGGGAAATTGGCATTAGAACCCTTTTGAACATTCTGGAGAGAGTGTGTTCTCTGAGGTCAAATATCCCTGAGTTTGAAATGCTGGCTTTGTTGGTTACTGCAAGGATGGTGTCTACCTTTGAGGAATATTAATGGAATCATCATATTATCGGGTTGGTCAATTCTGTAACAAAGAAATACTTCCAAAACAGAGTTATGGTTGAGATACCACTTATACTTGATCTCTGTAGCTATTAGAAGGCATGGTGAAGTGTAAAGTTGAGAATAGGAACTTTGAGCACACATCCACACCATCCTAGAAGTTATTTAGAATTACGAAGAATGCTTCACATTATGTAGCAGCCTATTTTAGTTGATGGAGATGTGCTTGATAACATAAAGCTTTATCAAAACTGTTTGTTACAGTTCAGAGGTAAAATGTACCAGGTTCCATTCCTAGGATAAGGGGCGGGGGGGAGGAGAAGAAGAAGATTCTAGATTCTATCTCCCTTCTATGATAAGATGAGATTTGTGAGACTCTTCTACCTTTCATACCTATATTTAACTTAAAACTTTCATCCTCTCATTTTAATAGTAAAAACTCATTTAAAAGTTATATTTCATCTATTATTAATTACAAAGAGAATCTTATGGGAGTTAGGGGTTCAGGCTTGTAGCCTAGCAATTTGTATTAGAATCTCAAGTCTGTAGCTGATTAGCCCTGCAACTCTGGGCAAGTTATCAAGCCTCTCTGTTTCTCTGTCTCTGTCTGTCTGTATCTCTCTGTTCCTTGTCCTCTCTCTGTTTCCCTGTCCTGTGTAAAGTGAGAATGAAGCACAGAAACTTCCTTTCAGTGTTTTTAGGTTTACTTGAGTTATTACACATGAAACACATAAATGTTCATACCACACAGTGAATGTTCCAAAATATTAGCTTTTGGGCTCATTAAGTGCACTTCCTACATTTTCATGAATGGATCTTCACTTGACTCTTAGTAGTGGTGGGCATTAGCCTCGTGTCACTGATCAAGGGGAGGGACTTACCCTAGACCAGCCATGCTGGTATTGCCTGGACTGGAGCTCAGCCAGTGGTTGACTCCCCCGCCCCCTCCCCAATTGTCCTGTTTTCTCCCAGTCTCCCTTCCAGTCTTTTACTTAAACAAAACAAACAAACAAAAAACACTATCTGTGGGAAGAAACATCATTGGTTGGCCTCAAGTCCAAATCTACAGTTGTCTGGGCTTCTGAGCTACAGCCTGTAGAGAAACATAACTCTATTCTAAGAGAAAGTTGGAGCTGTTGATAATTAACCAGGCCAGAACTGAATCATCACCCCCCTGTCTCCCTCCACCTAGTCAATATTGTCAACTTTAATTGGTCACAGCTCAGTTCTCCTTCAGTCCTTATTTTCTTCTGGGACACTGAAACACTATACTGAAGGCAATAGTAATCTAGTCATAAAAATAGTTAAATCAGCCAGGCATGGTGGTGTATGCTTGTAATCCCAGCATTTGGGAGGCTGAACCGGAGAATCCAGGTTCAAGGCCAGCCTCAGCTACCTAGTGAGGCCCTCTGCAACTTAGTGAGACCCTGTTTCAAAATAAAGAATAAAAAAATAGGGCTGGGGTTATAGCTCAGAGGTAGAATGCCCCTGAGTTCAATTCCCAGTACTGAAAAAAAAAAAAAAAAAAGTTAAATCAGAGAATAGCAGATCTTTCTCTCATTGCATTCTCTTCACCTCAGCCTACACACACACACACACACACACACACACACACACACACACACACACACACACACCCCTGCACGTGCATGTGATGAGAAACAGAACAGGGGAGGAAGAGAAAAAGAGATAGACATAGTTTCACTAGAACAACACTGAAGCAGGGACAGAGTTATGATTATGATCCAATCCCTCACTCAAAATATCAGGCAACCACATTGTCAGACTTGGCACACAGGCAAACTGCCATCAGGTTACAGTCAAAATCACCCCCTACCTTATGGGGGCTCAGGCCAGATGTGACTGCAGCAGTCTAGAGGTGAGGCAATTATGTGCAAGAACCATGTGACAGCGCTTTCCCCAAAATGCACTTACTTAAGAGAAATATTTTGATGTTTATAGTACTTCTACCCTGCTTTCTGGAAATTTTCCATCACTATAAACACTGACATATATACAAATGAACATACATGGATTTTTTAAAATGAGCTCAGCATATATGATTTCATTAAATGGTCTCATTTGTTAAAAATGGAAGAATTTAATGACATAATATCTCAACAGTCACATACATGAATATTGTATGGAAGCCAGAGACCATACCTTGGAATCAATAACATGAACTGGAAAACCTAGATCTATTTGGTAAGCTTTGTAGGATTTATAATTCAGAGGTAGATGGCACACCTGGCCTGGATGGGGAGGGGGGCATCAATAGGTAACTAGGCCCTTTGAAGTATGTTTTCTATTTCTTTTGGTCTGAAGCTCACTAACAAGTCCAAGAGAGAGGCTTCAGGTTTAGTAGACTAAGACATGAGTATTTTGAAGTTAGTTGCCTCTAATGGGATCATGAGTGATCCTAATTCTGCTTTCAGAGTGTCATAGTTATTGTTTTTAAATTCTATCCCACTCCAACTATAGAACTAAAAGCTAGAATTTATCATCAGATGTTTCTGTCTTATAGCAGGCAGATTCTTCTACTGCAGCCTATTTTGAACTACATATTGAACATATAAGAAAGTGACCCCATGCCTTAAAAACTAAGAAGAAATCACCTAAGTATGAGTATGTATATTGATTTAAATAAAATTTAGTCATATTTTATTTTAAAAATATCTTATAAAGAATCTTGAATTTGTTAATATCTTTTTCTTGCAATTTTCTGAAATAAAATAGAATTGGTTAGCTTCTAGAGCATAGATTACCAAAGTTATTGACTTACTGTCCCCTTTTCAGAAAAAGAAAAGCTCATCCAGTTCCCCCCTGGATGCTTTCACTACTCCCTTATTTTTATTCAATGTCCCCAATTTATATGCAAGGTTACTATTGCCCCACTGGATAGTTTCACCATCCCCACCCCATGGGGGGTGGTATCACTGACTTTGGGAATGGTTATCAGACATATATAGATAATGGTGTACAAACTGGAATTAAAATGTAAGAAAATAAAATAAGCGGACAATGGAATAAATGAATCTACCCATTTGTATTAGTCAGCTTCCTGTTACTATGACAAAATAAAGGACATAACTAACTTATAAAAAGGAAAGGAAGATTTTGGCTCACAGATCTAGAAGTTCCAGTCCAAGATCAAGTAGCCCCAGTGCTTTGGTCTCTGACAAGGCAGCACATGGTGGTAGAGTAAACCACTCATCTCATGAGCCAGGAAGCAGAAACAACAGGAAGAGGCAGAGATCAGGCTCCCTTCAAAAGTACATCCCCCAAAGACCTAAGAACTTCCCACTAGGCCCCACTTCCTAAAAGTTCCATTACCTCTCTATTGTGTACCCTCAGGACCAAGCCTTTAACATGTAGACCTTGAGGAAAACTCATCCAAACCAGAGCACCACTGAAGGCTTACTTATAGAAAATATTTCTTTACTGAATTTATGAAAAAAACAACAGAGTCAAGTCCTGTACTCTTAGAGCTATTATCAAATAATGATTTTGACTGTAAATATTCTTTTTTTATTCTTATTAAAATTTTAAAAAATGTTTTGAACCATTGAGAATTTAATGAGTATTACTATGACCACCATTAAAGACAAGAATTCCTGAATGGGAATTTATTAATTAATGGATATGCCCGGCAGTGGCTGAAAGTGGAGGGATCCTGAAGAAGTAATTCTTCAGTAGTTCAAATGACAGATAGCTTGAGCTTAAGTTTTGACCTTTTGTACCTAACAAAGATATATGCTTACAATGTATGAATAAAAATAAAAATTAAAAATTAAAAAAATAAATAAATAAAAACTAACCACTCAGACAAATCCCCTTAGTGCACAAAAAGAGTTTGAGTCAAAGACTACACTAATGCCATAGCCACTAGCCATATGTGGCTATTTAAATCAGTTAAAATTTTTTTAAAAATTAAAAAAGTGAGTTCCTCAGTTCAACTCCATGTCAAGTGCTCAATAGCCATGTGACTCAAGTCTATATTTATTGGATTGCACAAATATAAATCATTTCTATTGCCACCGAGAGTTTTAGGTGGCACTGATCTAAGGGATAAGCAGAAAGCAGTTTCACTTTTGACTCTTCATGGAACATGTTGTCTGTTCTGTGTTCCTCTTGTGAACAAGGTATACTATAAGTCAGGAGGATCTTTGGCCAGCATGGAACCTCTGAAAAACAATGAAAGCCTCAGTGTCCTCCTGCCTGAAAAAAAAAAAAGTGAAAAACAATTATAAATTAATAACCCATACTTCTGAGATAATCTGTTAACCACTCTCTGATATATAAGCCGCCTCAGGACATTTCTCCTGGCACTGGGTCCAATTTTTACTCAACCGTGGTTAATAAGACAGATGTTCATTACCATTCAGACACGGCTGTGCTGCTCACTCTGACATTACATTACCAAGACACAAAGCTCCCAACACATCTCTCCTTTGATTCTAAACAACTTATTATGATGTCATTAAATCTTCCTGCAGTTACTACTAATTCAGTCATTTTGGTGCACTTTTGCAAGAAACTGGTCTTTTGTCCTTTATGTACATCTAGAATATGTATAGATGGATAGATAGGCAGATAGATAGATAGATAAATGAATAGATAGAACAAGTAAGTAATCAGTATTAAATAATTTTGCCCTGCTTTTCTTCTGCATCTATTTCAATTCCTTTTCAACAATAACTCAGTTGAATAATTCTCCTACAGGCAAATCAAAGACAGGTCCTAATAGTCATATGTAGAAGAAAATCACAATATCATATGGTAGAATGTTTAAAATTATCATATAAATTTCGATCTTATAAAAAAGGTAAGTTGTTCCTCCAAATTTCTCATCGGCCCCTCCCTCCTTTAAGGTAAATAGATGGCTATAAAAATAAGTAATAAACATCAAAATACCTATGTTAGAAGTCCAGGTTTGAAGCTAGCCTCAGCAACTTAGCAAGACAGTCAGCAACCTAGTGAGACCCTGTTTTGAAATAAAAAAAATAAGAAGGGCTGAGATTGTAGTTCAGAGGTAGAATGTCCCTAGGTTCAATACTCAGTACACTACTACTACTACTACTAAGCCAGAAAGGTAGCTATTTCCAAGGCTATAAGAGAAAATTCTTGTTATAAAATAGAAAAAATTAGCAGCTGCTTTTCCATCTAAGGCTGAGTGTTTTCCCAGGAAAACCAGTTTCTGAGGGGAAATCTTTAGTCTCTTAGACCAGGGAATATATTTGCTTTTTGTTTTCTGAGGGACTCGTGCTCCTTTAAACCTCAATTTAATTTATTTTTATTTTGTTTTGTTTTTTGTTTGTTTGTTTTCAGCTTCACAAGGCACAAACATTTCTGTCAGCTGACTGGAAAGGTTAGTGTCTGGTATTAGAATGGGACTCTCAGATAGTGAAATGTACTTTAGTTATGTTTTGTAAAATGTGTAGGATGCTTCAGGATTCTTTTCATGGTATTCCATCTACAGAAATGAATGGATAAATGCATATGAGGAATGAATTATTTGTTTTTGCTTCAAGCCCAGTTTTGAGGGAAAATTCAATAACTGAAGTAAAATTTCTGAACTTGAAATTTTGAACAATGATAAATGATTACAAAGATGATAACATAATTGTTCATAAAGTGTTAAAGTTGAGAAGTGTTTAAAAATTTGGTTTATGAAACCAGTAGATAAGTAAATGAGAGATGTCTAAAGAGAGAAAAGAATTCCAAGCACTTGATAGGGAATTCTTGCATGATCAGAATGAGTCAGTATGATTACCTTTGCTCAGAATCTCCTTCTCATGGAATTCCATCTCAATACCTCTCTTGTGTAGTCACACACACACACACACACACACACACACACACACACAAACACACACACAAAATAAGAAGAGCTGATTTTGTAGGTCATACAAACACACACACACACACACACACACACACACACACACACACACACACTTAGGTAAAGTGTTTCTCCAGATTATTTCCCACACCCGACAAATCTACATTAAACTCCCTCCAATCACTCTGATGCACCTGCAGTCTGATTTTCTGGCGAGGAGAGAGTGGAAATTTTTGAAAGCTATCAAACTCCTCTTAAATCAGCCAGGTAAATGAGTTACACATGGCTTTTAGTGTTCACAGGAATTCCCAAATAATCTGGCAAGGTACAAATGAAATACACAGCCATGCATAGAAACATACTAACAATCCATAGTTTATTCCAAGAACTTTGGATTTTGTGGCTGTGAAAATACTTTGTGCACCATAAGATACTATACAACTTTTATTTGGTATTGGTTTCTATGCATGTGTCCATCAATTAGCTCTCAATTCACAACAACCCAAACCAAATACATCTTCCTCGTTTTCTAAATGTGAATAAGAATGTTAACAGTACACTTTTACTTTACAGGTGTTAATAATAATAATATAATAATAAAAACAAAAAAAATCATAAAACTTAACCTTACGGCAACCTTAGATATGAACAATGACACATCAATATTCCATTTACTGATCAATAGGCAACACTAACTTATTTACACAACATATGGTTTGACCTTTAAAGGAGCCAAATCTGAGACTTAGAGAAACTCAGCAATTTCTTCAAAATTGAACATTAATAAAAGTTATATTCAAACTCCTCTTCTCCTGAATCCAAAGCACATAACATAGCTGCTATGTTTTATAGACTTGCTGCATAAACAGTGCTTACGACTTGACTTAGGATTCTGATTGGCAAGCATGATCCCATACTGTGAGGTATTATTCCTTCTCATCCTATAGTTATAAAAATATGCCATCCGAATAAGTGAAATTTCTAAATGTATGTAATAAGTTATTAATGCTCTTCCTTTTATTATTTTTCTTTATTTCATAATAATTTTATTATAACATTTATTCATTCCACAAATACCTGTTGAGCTCTGTGCTGGGCACTCTATAATGGTTAAACATAAGCAACATAATCTTGGAGCCTGTCATCAAAGGGCTCAAATTCTAGTAAATACAACATGTGACCCAGCCGGCTGAACAATGACTCTACGGAATGCCAAGGAAGCTAACAGGTATCCTCCCCTACCCCTTCCAAGAAATCCCCAGAACCTTCTTTGGAAAGCAGCAATCAACAAGCTCTATTCTTGACACAACAGGCAATGTGGATGATAGTTGCTGCTTTAGGCTGGCCATCAGAGTACAATTACCCAACTGCTAGAAAGCTGGGCTCACTGCCAGGAACCACCCAGAAAGTGCAGGGGCCATTTCCTGGCAGCTAAGAGTAATAGTTTCAGGGCATCTGGTCATGATTTTACTAGAAACATTTATTGAGCATATACAGTATGCTAGGCACAGGGAATGTAAATAACAATTCACAAGGACTCTGCCATGCAAATCATAGTAATGCAACATATGTAGGCAATGAATATGTGCTCAGGGACTCATCAGATTCTCCCAACCCTCGGTCACTAAATAAATCATCCAGATTCAGAACTGATAATAAAGCACCAACTATCATAAATCTGTTCAATTGAAGATAACAGATTAAGAGCCTTACCACCAGAATGACCATCTATCTCAATTTTCCCAGGGCCAGTTGCCGATTACATTTGCCTCTGCATAACTAAAGCAACACCCTTTCACTTTCAAAAGCAATTTCACTTATTTAGTAACTTATATGGTCAGCCAACTTGGTGGGACTGATAGGGGCTAATATCTACTTTGCCTTAATATGTAGACAATGGAGTTTTAAAGAATTTTGTTGGTCCAATATGATTATACATTGTAGTGAGATTCACTCCTGGAACACTGACTATGAAATAGGCATTATTCATATTATTCTTTATTCATTATTACTCCACTTCACCCTTCACAAGAACTAAATACAATGCTATTATTCCTGCTCTGTAGATAAGAAAACTGAAATTTTCAGGAGTTCTGTTACTTACCCAAATAAAATCATATAATGATTATGGAGGCACTAGGATTCAAGCACAAATCTGCCTGACTCCACTTAGAAGCAGACAGAGCATGTTTGACAACATTATCAAGGACTAGAGAAGATAACCATCAGAGAAGCTGAGGTCAATATGCTAATTGCTCAGGTGCAACACAATCAGGACCTGGACTCTAAGCGTAGAGACAGGAGTTCTGGGGCTGCCACCAAATCCATGAAAGACCTGTACTCTTCAGTCCCCCCATCCTTCCCCTGTCTATCACTAACCAATTCTTCAGCTCTCACACCTTGATCACAGCACATGGACAAAGTCTCTAGAGGGCTAACTCACAGCAGACGAGATGTGCCTGAGGACATAAGTTCTCCTTGTTGCCATACTCCTTTGAGAGAGGGTCTTTGCAAGTTTCCTTTATACCTCCTTCCATGCAGAGCCTTAATATAGTGCCTAAGGGATACCAAAAGAGATAATTTTTCTCCAGTGAAACAGAACTTTAATGGTCTGTGAAAAGATGCCTCTCTTTTTTTGTTAGTTCCTTTATTTACCTCTGTAGTACTATAAACTGAATCAGGAAATTATACTTTCAGATTAGAGAACATTGGGGAAGATGTAGTTAGTGATGTTTATGGGAATTTGCCCTAGTTGCTCAGGCAATCCCATCCTCAATAAAAATTGCTTAATTGGTTTTGTCTGCTAATAAAAGTAATTTGTCATAATTGCAGGAAATGCAGACAACAGAAAAATGTACAAAAAGAAAACAAAAATTGCCTCTAATTTTAGCACCAAGAGGTAAACATTAGTAACATTTTCATTTATATTTTTCTGGATATTTTTCTGTGCAAATTCACATGTAGTCAAAGATTACTGTTTTAATAAGACTATGGTATACTGTACATATTCTTCTGTAAATTATTTTCTCCTTAACATTTTATGTTTTATATGTATAAATATAAATAAATATATGTATGTATATAAATATTTCTTCCCAGTGCAATACTCTATGTGTCTATACTTCAATTGCAGCAAGTACCACATGGTCAGATATTTAGGGGTGGTTGGTTGTTTTTAATGCCATATCTTTCACTATTATGCAAATACTAAAATGAAGATTATTGCACAGTTCTTTGTTATTGTTCATCCAGTAGTCTCTTTTAAGCATATTCTGAAGAATTAGATCTTTTGCATTCTGATTCATATCGCCAGGCTTTGCTCCTGATGGATCACCAAAATGCACTCTCATCATCCATGCCTAAGAGCTCATTTTCTCCATGGCCGATTGAATGCTGATGACGATTGACCTTTATAAACTTTGCTGCTCTAACCAGAATTTTAAAAATGTATTGCTATTAACAACAATGAGATTTAGTAAATAGGATAATTCAATACTAATTAAAATTAACTGAATTTAAAGTTGACTTAATTATGTTATTACTAGTAACGTAAATTTTTTTTGTGCATTTTTGGTGATCTGTAGTTCTTTTTGTCACTGAGAGGTTTGTATTTTATTATTCACTTGTAAGAATTCTTTCCACATTAACAAAATAAAACTTTCATTTGTTGTCCATGTTGCAAACATTTTCTCCAAGTGATCATCTCTTTATTGACTATATATGTACATATTTATTTGTGCATGCATTAATATATGCATATACACACAGAAAGAGAAGAAGTATATACATAGACATTGCTGTGGATAGACAAGACACAAATACAGATCACTGCTCATGACATCTCCTATTTGTACTGCCTAGAAATGATTACCTAGCATTCAGTTTTCCAAATGTAGGTCTCTTTTGGCCTTCTGGTTATGACTGTTAGATTATTTTAGATATTTGCATTAAAGCTTTATTCCTTACCTTGACAGTGAAACCCTTGGAGTCCCACAAAGCACCCAGCATGGTACCTGGCAGGTATCAGGTGAGTGAGAGCTGGGAAGCTTAGTGTCTCGCTGGCTCTCTCAACTCACAGAAACTGTCCCATAGAACTATAGACCCACACACCTACCAAGGTCACATAGCAGAGACAATTCTCCTGACACCCCACCCAGTATTGTCTTCTCCATCTTTCCTTGATTCAAGTAAATAAAATGCATCACATACAACCAGCCCTGCAGGGCTGGCATAAGGGAGCAGGCAGGTTCCAGCCTGCAAGGCCTCAGCTCAACAGGCTCCCTACTGGTGAGAAGGAAGTGTCAGAGCACCTGGCAGGGAAGGGCCTAGAAGCTCTGCATTTTCTTGTTGTTGTTGTTACTTTTTTATTTAATCACCCTCAGATCCTCTGACAGCAGCAGCAACCATATCTCAAGAAATCCAAGTCTATTTTGATTTAAAGTCTCTTTATCCAAGCAGCCAGATCCTAGTTTGTTATGATGACCACTAGAGGGAGTCCAGCTCTTAGCCTGAAGAGACAAGACCACTGGTTTATGTCGTCCTAGATTCTGCATGGACTCAGTGACTCTTGGATTAAGTAGAAAAGACCCACTACTGTGTAGACACGGTGCTTAGGTAGCTCTTTCTTCCAGGGAGTACAGGTCCAGGAGAGGTTGGAAAGCATTATCTTTCTCTGTTGTCAGCTTATTAACCATTCGTGAGCCTCTTCAGTGGAATTTTTAAGTTTTTGCTGTTTAAATGTTCCTCAAATCTCCCTCTCTTTTATCTATTGTTCTTCAAGAGAAAGAGTATTCTGTACATTCCTGTTCTTAGTCATATATTGCAATCCAAAAAGCATTCTGAGCTATTACATTTGCCTGGGGAGGGATATTGCTGCACTATAATAGGAAATGTCAAAAATTAGTTTCATTTTTAAATTTAACGTAAAAGATGAAATGCCAAATGGATGTAGTATGGAATTTCTCTTGATCTCCTGGGGTTTTTTTGTTTTGTTTTTTTCAGTACAGAAGATTCAGGAAAAAAAGAAGATTCAGAATGCCTTTGTTTACATTACTTACTTGATTTTCACAGAGGATGTAGCGAGTTTACCAGCTGCCATTTTTTCTATGCTTTTGAATCCCTCTTAAATTTGCATAATTTGTAACAAGCCCACCAAATCCAGAAATATCTGATCTACAGATATACAGCATACTTTTTCTCTTTAAAAACAATGATGAGAGAGAGCGAGAGCTAGAGCAAGAGTGAGAGCAAGAGAGGTGTATACAATTGTATTGTTACAAGTCTTATTCATCTATGTTGATGTAGAAGATAATAAAACTGATAAATATGTTAATAGCAAAAGAATAAGTTAAGTGAAGAACCATTAAGTTATGGAAAAAAATTAAACCAGGAGAGACTTATAGACTGATGATTCAAAGAGGATAAAGAATAAAATAATAAAGTTAAAGAAATGAAATGAATAGAAAATATTTTTATGAGGACTCTAGATTTTAAAATCAACTGTACAATGGACATCTCATTTGGGTTCTACAGCAACATTAACACAAGGTATGTATGAATGAGTCTTCCCCTCTCAAACCTGCTCTTCTTCTAGATTCTTATATTAGGGAACTGCATTCAGTGGTCCAAATCAGGAACCTGTGAGTGTTTCTAGATAATCCCTCATCTTGTTCTCCTACACTAATCAATATACAAGTTATTATAGTATCATGTAATACTTCCAGAAAATTTTTATTTAATTTTTGTCATCATAATCATCTATGAAACTATTAAGTGAGGAAATCTACCAGCCTTGCGAAGAGGATTTTTAAAAGACTCCTAACATTAAACTTCTTCCCTTCAATGAATCTGCTCTGTATTTTCATCTTTCTATAGGCTAGTTGGTCTATAGACTAATGGAAGTTGAGATTGGTCGTTTTTTTGCCTCTCCCATAGAGAAGTTAGAAGAGGAGCACAATTTGGGGGATTAAAATGAAGGAATTGTATTTTAAACATGTTTAGCAACAAGTGCAAAAACTTCTAATATACTGAAAGTTGAAAATATGAATGCCCAAATTTGATTAAACAGTGACAGTGAAGATAAACTATGATGTGGTAGTAAAAATGAAAGATGAATAAGATCTGCCAAGTGATAAAGAAAGATGAACAAATATTTAGCAAGCACATTATAACTTATTCTTCTAAATGAGTACTGCCCTCCCTCCATACCTAAAGTAATATCCTTGAGGCAGCTGCATACTTATTATAAAAATGTTGTCATTTCTTTAGCTTAAGGAAATACATTTTTTTCTGTTGTTAGTACATTATTTTGAACCAAAATGGCATTGCTTATCTTCCCTACTCCTAGGAAACTCTGAAAATATTAGTTTTCATAGTTGGTTTATATGAATTTTTGTCTATATATTCTTAGGTTACCCTTTGTATTTTTAGAGAGTTGTTAGAGAATGAATTTGAAACACTATATGACTCCTTGGGTAATTTTCCTGGGTAGCCAACACTTCCTTAAACATTAAAAACAATCTTTTTCATTCATTTTCAAACTTGCCCAACACGAATGAAAACTCTAGAAGCAGAAATATCTATAAGGCTTATGTGAAAAATAGAAGACAGCTTTGTTGGCTCCGCCATATTGGGGATAACCAGAACTGAATTTGAGTTAGGAAAGGTTCACAAAAGTTAATCAAGGAGGGCTACGAAAGTTTTACTACAGTCTGTATACTCAATTTATTTCATAAGGGGGGCATATTCGAGACTTCTGTAAAAAGACATGATATAACTAGCAACTGAAGAAGATTGTTAGAGTAGCAGTATAAAAAAGGCTGGTATCCCTTAAATATTTTAAATAGTAAACCATTATCCAATATTTGACAACCGAGCATTGTAGTGCATGCCTAGAATCCCAGTACTTGGGAGACTGACATAGGAGGATTACAGATTCAAGACCAGGCTTAGTAACTTAGGGAGATTCACTCAGCAATCTAATGAGATGTTTCAAAACAAAAAAAAAAATAAGTAAGTAAATAAATAAATAAATAAATAAATAAATAGAAGAGACTGTGACTATAGTTCAGAGGTAGAATGCCTCTGAGTTCAATTCCCAGTACCACAACACACACACACACACACACACACACACACACACACACACACACGTGGTTTTTAGGTACATATATTGCTGCCACTGTTTTCTGAAATATTTCGAATAGTAACTCCTTATCAAATACGTGGCTGCAAATATTTTCTCTAATATTTTCAATAGTAATCTTTTGTCAGCTACATCATTGAAAATGTTTTCTCCAACTTTATAAGCTGCCTTTTCACTTCGTTGATTGTTTGCTTGCTGTGCCTGCTGTAGCCTCACTTGTTTGTTTCTGCTTTTGTAACCTGTGATTTCAGTGCCCTATCCAAGAAATCATTGCCAAGGATAATGGCAATGTAGAAATAGAAAAATAAATCCTGAAATTCATATGGGACAAATAGCCAAAGTAATCTTGAGAAAGAAGAAAAAATGGAAGCAACTTAATTCTTCATTTCAAATATATTATAAAGCTCTAATAGGTAAAATTATATGGTGCCAATATAAAAGCAGACATATTGACTAGTGAAACAGAATGGAGTCCAGAAATAAAAATGAAAAGAATAGAATAAAATGTCCTATGTTTTCTCGTAGGAATTTTATGGCTTTGGTTCTTATGTTTTAGCCTTCAATCCATTTTATTTTTGTGTTTGGGGTAAGATAAGGATCCAATTTTATCTTTTTGCATGTGGATATCTAGTTCTTTCAACATGATTTATTGAAGAGATAATCCTTCCTATTGTGAATTCTTGGCACCCTTGTCAAGTATCAGTTGACCTTTTAGACATGGGTTCATTTCTGGGCTTTCTATTTTGTTCCATCTGTCAATGTGTATGTTTCTATGTTAGCACCACACTCTTACTTATGATAGCTTTGTAAGGAAGTGCATTGCTTCCAGCTTTTTTCTTTTTTCTAAAGATTACTTTCTCTATTTGGGTTTTTTGAAGTTTTATATGAATTTTAGGATTTTTTTTATTTCCATAACAATGCTATTGGGATTTTGGCAGGGACTTCACTGACTGTTTCAGTTAGCAAAGACATTTTAAAAATATGAGGTCATCCAATTCATAAACATGGACTACCTTCCCATTCATTTCAGTCTTCTTCAATTTCTCTCATCAGTCTTTTATACTTTTTGGTGTTCAAGTCTTTCATCTCCTTGGTTAAGTTTCTTCCTAAATATTTTATTCTGTTTGATGCTATTGAAAACGGAATTATCTATTTTGGGGTTATTTTGCTTTAGTGTACAGAAACAAATAATTTTTATATCTTGATTTTGTACCCCACAATGTTACTAAGTTTGTTAGTTCTGACATGTCCTCTCTGGTTTCGTTTTGGTTTGTGTATGTCTAGAATCTTCCCCACTACCCCACCCCCATCATTCTTGCTTTATTTTTCTTTCTTTCTCACTTTCAATCCAGACTCCTCTCTCTCAATACAGAGTCTCACTCTTCCCATCACAGTTATCCCATGATCTACTTCACACTCTAGTCTGGGCCTGCTCCTGTCAGTTTGATCCTGAATTAAGTAACTTGCTGGCTGGTCTGCCTGCCTCCTTTATTCCTATCCATGCTCTTTAAGAATGCAGCCACCAAAGTAATCATTCAAAGACATGAGTCAGATCAAGTTCCTCTTCTGCTCCAAAAGAAAAAACATAGGTCAATTTTTTAAAATTTCATTTAGGATAAAAACAAACAAACAAACAAACAAACAAAAAACAGACTCAAGACCTGTCTACCTCCCTGAACTCTTACTATTCTGAACACTTAAAAAGACTGCTTTTTCTTCTTACAACATGACAAATTCATTAATATCCTGCAGCTTTTGCATTTGACTTCTCTGCCTGGACTATTTTACCCTAGAATGCCTCAAGTCACTTTCGTTGGCTCAAATGTCACCTACTTAGGAAGGCATTTCCTCAAGGCTCATTCAAAGAGTTCTCACTGCTCCTCAGCCCCACTCTGTCCTAAGATCCAGTTTAATTGTATTATAGCGTTGCACTGTGAAGAAAGTACCTGGTTTATTTATTTTTGCAAAAGATAAATAATTCTCTTTAAGTTATTAATACGATTTTATTCTTGCTTCCTGAAAATAAATCTTGATTCTTTTCTAGAATCATCCACCTGACAATTAGGAGTAATTCCAGTAAGGTTGTCCTGAGAAAGTCTTAGATGATAGTAACTTTTGAAATTCAAAGGCCAACCTTAGGTCCTGAGAAAGGATTATCTGAATTCCTGTGTGCCCTGCTTTCACTTTGTAGAAAAGACTGGAGAGTTTTATGTACGTAATGAAGTCCAGAGAGAATGGAAAGAGAAAATTCCCTCTCAAGAAACTGAGAAGAAAGAGAGGGAAAGAAACCCCTCTTTCCTGTTTTGGTACTACTCACAAGCTTCCCTGGAATAAACTACACTACCATAACCTTAAGGTTCCAGGACAGCTGGGCAGTAGGAGCCTTAAGCTGGAGTTATCATGAGTCCTCTTGGCTTCTACATTGTAAAAATAGAATCTATGACTCTCCTAGGTTCTCATAGAGAGATGATAAAGGAAAAAAAATTACCTTAGTAGAGAGCAGGTGGCTTTGGAACAAATTTCCCAAAGCAGATCTAAGTACCACAGTTAAACCCTGTCTCCAGTACCAGCAATAACCAAGAAGAATCTGTACCATGGTGGAAGGAAGGCCTTGGGCCTTGTCCCCACCAGAGAAGACAAATGATTAGCTTCTCCCACCAGGTCCTTTGATCATAAACATCAGCCTATAGTAGCAACCAAATACACATCTTGCCTTAGAGCCAGGACACTTTGTACCTCTTAGTATGGAATCTAATTAGAAGAAATGCTAAATGAGAATCCAAACATTTTTTTCTAAGAAGGACTAAAAATTTCATGTTTCTCCTACCGAGACTATCCATACCACTCACAGAAACCCAGGTTCTTCTAAGCGGGATGGAACCTCGGACTTGGCATGTGGATAAACTTCTGACAAAAATCTGATATTCATCCAAATTTGGGAACCACTCCCCTGGAGGAATTGTTTAAAGTATTTGATTGGATCAACTTTAAACTGGATGACTTTTAATTCCCTTTCTTCCCTATCCCCCACCAACTGAAAGGTAGACGCTCAAAGAAGATGAGAGAAGCTACAGATATTATTTAATTTATTTCTATGTTCAAATGTTATGCTGCATTAACCTTCATTTGTTTAAGGATTTACTGTCATCCTCTTGCAATTAGAATATATGCTTTATGGTGGAGGTGTACGTTAGTCATTGCTAAATACCTGCATCTGGGATTGTGCCTGGCGCGGACTAGTAGCCCAAATATTAGCTGAGAGAATCAGCCAGCGAATTAATTAACCAATTAATTCATATGCACTTAGCAGAGAGAATCTGGTGTCAGGAAATTCTCTGCCTGGGCATGAGGGAGAAGGTAGAAGAGGACGTAGGAAGTCTGGCAGAAGCAGGACTAAGTAATTTAAAAAAAAAGTCAAAAATACCTAAAGAAGTAAATCATTGGCTGCTAACAACTGGAAAGCTTAATGTGCATCCCTATATGGAAAAAGAGGCATCAGAAAGTCTGAAAATTTGAGTAAATAAATGTGTGGCAGTCACCTGCCTATGACCTGATTTGATGTTCTAAATTTTTAAATGCTCTTCAGTCTTTTTTTGCTTCTGTGATCTAGCCTACCCCTCTGATTCAAATTTATTTTTTAAAGCAAGTTTTATTCTTTACTACAAAATTAAGTTCAATGTGTGAGATTTAGAAAATACACAAAAAATATATAGCTTTAAGATCACACCACATGGGGGATTATCAGCATTAACACAATTGTCTAACAAATGTGAGTATATATTAGGATCATGATTATTGTTTCTCTGCTGTATTCTCAGTACCTAGAACCATGGCTGGAACATAAGTACTCAATTAATAATTATTTAGTCAATCAATTGAGAGATGTGTTAAATATTTTTCTTTATGTTCAGCATCCATTTGAATAAGAGGTTCCTCCTAGCCAGGTGTGGTGGCATATGCTTGTAATCTCAGTACTTGGGAGGCTGAGATAGGAAGATCATATGTTCTAGCACAGCCTCCATAGGTAGTAAGACTCTCATCAACCTAGCAAAACTCTATTTCAAAAATAAAAAACAAAATGGGGCTGGGGGTGTGGCTCAGAGGTAGAATGCCCCTGAGTTCAATCCCCTAGTACCATAAACATACACACACACACACGATTCTTCTTACTCCCTTTGGTCTTGATGGCCCCTCAAAAATAAAAATATAGTTTTTAAAAATACTTTTACTTAACTTTCTTTAGCTTTGACTTGTAGGCCTAATTTTTAAGTATTTCTTGGCAAATTTTAATATATATGTTGACTATGCTTCCTGAATACAAAACTGAATATGATACATTAAAAATGTCGTCCCAGCAGAATATAGAAGAGGGCAATGTTCCAGATCTCACATTTCATGATCCATTTACAATCTAAGGATCTCCCTGAATTTTAAATAGCAGGATTAGACAGTTGACTTAGACAGTTGGCTTTCTCCCACCTACCTAGAGAGGAAGCCCCATTTGATCCAGTGGGGTTCCAGGATTGGTGAACTGCCAGTGTTCTTCTCCTGCCATCCCCATTACAAGTCTATTTTTATCCTTGTGAAAAAAAATTTATACTAACCAAAACAAAATTCATGTTATTTTCATTGTACAGTTTTCAGTTTAGCAACCAACAATTAAATAAATAAGAATATCTTGGTTTTATGCCTTCCAAAATTGAAAATGGTCCAGTTTTAATTCAGTTTAGACATTGCCTATAAATCACCTGAGGCAAATTAATATTGCACTTTCTACTGAGTTATGTGGCTTGTGCCCTATATATATTATGATAAATATTGAGTAGCAAAAGAAGAAACAAATTGTACTACTTAAAAATTCAAACTAAATAAAGTAGATAGGAATTATAATATGATATATTATATATCATACTAGTTTCAAAATTGAGTGAATGTATGCTGTGCCAATTTACCTAAGACAGAAATATATTTCCCACAATTCCTTTCTCAGGTTTTGAACTAGACCATTCCATAATAGAAAGAATTTTACATAAGGCCTGAAAAGCAGTCATCAAAAGCAACTATATTTGCAACTCTGGATGGCTGTAGCTCATATACATTATTGGTCATCTTGGCACTCACCATGTTGGTAGACAGCAATAGCCAGGCCTATGACGTCTCTAGCTCCAGCCAGATTTCTCCTTCAGCATCTTTGAATCCTAATCCAGGCATATAGAAAGGGTATCAGATTATCTTGCAGGTCACCTATATGACTAAGGCTGGCACCCTTGAAAGAAAAACATTGGTTCCAGGTTTAACTCAGGGGTTCTCATTGGTAACCACAAATTCCAATTTTTCCTTAAGAATTTTATTGTCTTTTGTGTCCACTTTGTTCTTGCTTCCCCCATTTTATGTCCATCTTTCTTTGTAATCTATCCTAGGAAGTGGCATCCCATCACATTCGTTATATTCTATTTGTTGGAAGGAAGTTGTTAGGTTCAGCCAACATTGAAGACTGGGTGACTATGGCGGTTCCTCAAAAGACTAGGACTGGAACCAACATATGCCCCAGCTATACCACTCCTCAGTATCCTTCCAAGATAATTGAATTTAGAATACTATATTGATATGTGTATACAACATGATTTACAATAGCCACATTATAAAACCAACCTAGATGTCTGTCAATAGATGAATGAATAAAAAATGTGGTATATACACACAATGGAATTTTACTCAGTAATAGATAACAATGGGGTAGGAATTGGGGAAGGGTTAAATGAGAGATGTGTGCATGTATGACTTTACCAGCTTGTACCTAACAAAGATGTATGATTACAATGCACCAAAAATAATAAAAAAGAACAAAAAATTGTCACTTGAAAGGAAATGGATAGAACTAGAGAATATTCTGCTAAGTGATATCAACCAGTCTCAGAAAGCCAAGGATTGTGTGTTTTCTCTCAAATGTAGCAGCTAGGGAGAAAACAGGAAACAAAAGAGGCTTCAGTTAAATGAGGAAAGAGATCAGAATAGTGGAAGGAGGTTGAGGGAGATTGGCAGGAGGGAGGAGAAAAACAAGGCTTAAGGAAGGAAACAGTTCAGATAATATTACATCTTTATATGAAGGTATCACTACCAATCTCATTAGCATGTACTGAGAGAGAGAAGAAGGGAGCAGGGAGGACATGCAAGGAGATACATCAGTTGATGTGTGCATATATGAATGAATGTATCACTTTGAATCTCAGTATGATGTATAATTAAAACACACCAATAAAAGTACAAAGAAGATGGAGTGATTATGAAGGACATGCATCCTTAGGCATCATCTTGCTGGTAGCAATAGCAGGACCTATGATGTCTCTAGTGGGGATCATTAGAAGACATCTTTGAGGTTGACTAACACACCTTTCACACAGACCTCTGAAGCATACTTATGTGCTGTGCAAATCCTCTTCTTAAAAAACAGAATTTCTAAGAATCTTCACAGAATTTTCTCCTAGCGTTTTCACAGAGAAGATCTGTGACTGTGGCTTATGTCATGTAGTGGGTTATGAATTTATACACTAGAAACACAAACCTTTTAAAGAAAATGGATCAGCTTGGAATGAAGACACAGATACAGATAAACTATAAAAATAATTTCTACCATCTAATTTTACAGGCAGGACAGTGGCTAAGAAGTCTACTCAGTTGCATATACTGGCTACATCTTACACAAAAGGGAGGATGACTCAGAAGGCAGAATCAAGTTTCCATGGTAGAGCCAAGAGCTATATAGAAGGACTCACAGGGAGTAGGACTGAGTCCTAAGCAGAGAATTGGTGACAGGTATCAGGCCAGATTTCAGAATTACTACAGTCTAGGGGCTGCTTTGTGCCTTTCATTCCCCCTCCTGATGGGAGTATCTGTCGTGGTTGATCTTTGCTCCGTGTACCATTCGGTGTTGTAAGTGGTGAGGCAGATGACTTGTTTCCAAGTTTCTTCAGCTTTCAGACCAAAAAGAATATGTCTAAGAAATTACACCCAAAGGAGCACCATCCACACCTGCATTGGATTTAGATGACAAGATTCTGGACCTTGAGCCCAAGCCCGATGATATTTTTAGAGAGGCTGTTGAGACTAAATGAATTTGTTTTGGAGATCATGGTAACATCAGCAACGTGTGGCCAGAAAATGGACTGTGGCAGTTTTAAAACTTGCTTGCAAATTCTTTGGAACTCTTTTCAGTAACAAGTCAAGTCTGTGTTTCCTCATCTGTAATCTGTGTGGGCTTGTTTCCACCATTAAAATAGAGCAGAAGTGATGCTATGTGACTTCAAAGGATATCTCTTATAGGACAGTATTATGACTTTGTGGGTTAGAATACTCTTAGAACCTTATGTTGCTGTAAACGGAGTGTGAATTCTAAAGATGCCATGATATGATGCATCCAAGATAAGGAGAAGCATGTGTGTCAGCCTGGTTCACAGTCCTAGTCTTTGAGTAGTTTCAGCCCAGACACTAAATATGTGAGTGAACCAGGTTCTGGGTGATGCTAGCTCCCAGCAATTGCATCCCGCCAGGCTCTAAATCTTCCCACCAGATGTTCCAGATATTGTGGTACAATGGCCAACCATTCTTTCATGTGTTGTCTGAATTCCTGACCCAGGGAATCCAGAAAAGTAAAATTGCTGTTCTAAGTGGCTAAGTTTGGGGGTGATTTTTTATGCTGCCAGAGTAACTGGGACTGAGCCAGGCAAAGTCATTACAGCTAAATTGTGAATGAAACACATAGCTGAGGCCAATATGTATCCTTGTAGTAGTTAACAGTATGCTTATAATTATTTTAGAATCTTGTGTGAATGAGATAATGGATATGTGTTCCTAGAATGCCTAGCAATAAAAAACAAGGATTTATAACCATGTCAAAAGAAATGCATGTGCATATATATTTCTAAGTATTATTATCAATGATATACTAGTAATAATATCCTAGACCAGTGTTCCAAACTTCAGATGTGTATTTATAAATTACCTCTGAATAAAGATACAGTTTATTGTTCAAAGTCATGCAAGTATGGGCAAAGCTGGAATTCAAACCCAGGGTTTTTTTTGTACTTTTAATCCCTTACTTTTGACTACTGCATTCTCTCTACTCCAGACATTTTAATATCTAAAGAAAAGATTAGGAAACTACAATTATGAAAAAGTTGTTCCCACATAGAAGAAGCTAAAAAGTGAAATGTTAACCCTACACCCTAGAAAACAGACATTATGAATGATTTAATGATTAGGAATATGATAAGTTTGTGTATTTGAGGGTAATTTTTACATATTTCCTCATGTGAATACATATGTCTTTAATTCATCAAAATTAAACCTCCAGTCAGTTCAATAAAGCACTTCATTTTGGTGAAGAAAACCCTTCATTTTATACACTGAAGTTTGATCAATCGTCTTTACTTCATTATTTCAAAGAAACACAAAGGACAGATGCTAGATTTAATTGGTACAGTTCTTCATACAGACACCAATGAGACATAAGGTTTAGGACAAAATGGTGATTAAGGCCCCTTTAATTTTCATAGAGAAAGTAACAGTAGCTCCTATATATGCAGCATTGATATTTCACACATAACAGGCAAAGGACCCTCTACATATCTTTTCTAATCCCCAAAGCAAGCTTCGAAAGTAGATGTTACTTTACTGTGCCTTTTTCTACAAGTGAGAAAGCTAATACTCAAAAAGTAAGTCATTTTCCAAAGGTAACCCAGCTACAAAATAGTGGAGTTGGGATAATAAGATGGTTCAATCTCTCTTAGTTTTGTCTTTATAAATGACCGTAAAAGAAACACAATAAAACTGCATGTGGGGTTTACGTATATGGCCAGTCACAGGCAAAATAAACCTGTAGTACAATTATAGGTTTTTAATCTCTATATATGTAGGGTTTTAAAAATTATAACTATTTGATCTCCTTTGAGAATATCATTGCTATTATAACTGTACAGTTTAATATCCATTCAACACATAAATTTTCTACCTGTATATGTTGGTAATTTTAAAATATATACATGGAAAAACATATAGTACATACAAACCAAATGCAAATAAAAATATTTTAAAAAATTTAGAAATTCTTTAAGCAGGTTATGTCAATCCTATTAAAAATGGTTCTTCTATATACAATACATAATCTTTAAAAATACTACTCCAGGAAACAAAAACTCTTTGGTTCAGCAAAACGACTCTAAATATGGAAATTCGATTTAAGGATGCACTTTGTTGGGTGTGGTTTAAGTCTTCAGGAAGCATGTAGCTGACTTTTCTAATGGTAAAATATGTGTGTGAAGTGGGTAGAGGTTGCTTTTCACATAGACTATTACCGTATAAAAATATAACCAGAAGCTAGAATAATGCTGGAATTTAGATGTATTTTTACTCTGCCAGGTTAAGAAGATACAGAGAACTCTGCTTCCCATCCATGTTGGAAAGAGGATAGAAGAGTGATCGTGGTCAATATATACAAATACTCACTTACTAGTAACGTTCTTGGGTATTGATGTTGAATACTATTGAAAGTATCCTATTCATTATCTGGAAGATTGCCAGGAGGAGACAGAAAGAGGCTAGGTGCTGAGTGTTCTTCTTACTTCTAAAATCCTATCACTTCTCCAGTGACATGTGTGAAAATTATAAACATATCCATGATGTAAAAGTCTTTAAAAAGAGCCATTAACTCCACAGTGATTGCAGTGCATCAACATTTGCCAATGGGCTTCTCATTAAAAATTAATGGTGGTCATTTTATGCTTTGTTTTATTAATAGCAACAATCATAGAATTACTCAAATATCTCAGAGTTTCAAAGTCAGCAACCTTACCTATTTAGAATTCATTCTCCTTTATCTTTAATGAGAAGGAAAAGGCTTCATGACTTTGTTCCAGTATATTTTCTATTTTGGTAATAAAAACATTTTAGTAGATAAGATAAGCCTTTCTGAAGACCCATTATTTAACCAAACATTATAGCCACTTTCAGCAAGTTTTCTGAAAAATCTCTGCAGCATCACAGCTGGTCACAGGAGAATAAAAATTAGTTTTTGCTTTATTTATTGTTTTATACATTTCCCAATAGGATAAAATTACCTGGTTGGATTGATTCCTTTGGTTTAGAAAGAGGTATCACTCTGTAATCCTCAAACTTACCTTTTCCCAGAAGAGAATCAGAAATATATTAGTATATTTCTAGGTTGAAAGCAGATGAAAATAGTCAAAACTTTCTGCCAATTACCAAGATTTCTGCAAACCAACATTTTAAGATGCCATTAGGCAAGTATGGAGTTTCTGAGAACTGGGGAAATCTTCCAAAACTAACTAGTATTCTTCCTTCTATTTTCATGACTTAGTTTCTCAAGGGAAAGACCATTATTAAACCATATTAGGACTCAAGAGATGGTATGTTTGGGAAGGAGAAATAGGTTTTAGGAAAAAAAAAAACAACAACTATGTCTCTTTAACAAAAATGGTTCTGGAAAAGAGAGATTGCCTTCAACATTTGAGACAAGCAGAGAATAGAATACATGAATAATTCACAGCATCTAATGAAACATTATAATTCAGAACCACATCTGTACCACTGTCCTTCACCCCCTGTGTAGGGATTTATTTTCCCTAATGGTCTTCCAAAAGATATTATAATACTTTGAAGAAAGAAATAATCAGTGTTGGATTATTGATCCTTGTAGTCCTTTTCTGTAGCACATAGGCAGTAATCATCTTTCCTGCTGTCAGAAGTCCTTGTCCCAGCCGGACAGCTCATCTGGAGGAATTCCCTTTTCAGGAGGATACTTGTCAAAATAGCTGTGATCTATAGGTCCACTGAGCTAACATAGAAAGGATAGACACAGGTGAAGATAATGTTGACCAAGCATGCCATTACATCTGATAATATTTTTTCTATCTGAACATTGATTTCATACTGTAGCCACTTTTAATTTACATACAAGGAAAAGATGGGCTAATTATCATTGTTGTGTCACAGTGATCTCTACTTTAGAAGTAAGTAATTTAGTCACTGGATGGACATTCATTAGAAGCTACCTGGAATGAGGAATTATTTTCTAAAAAAAGTGACAGATCTCATTTTTTCCCCTCACCACCTCCCTCCCCCAAGAGCTGATAAAGGAATCAGTTCAAATAACACTGTGTCCATATATGAAGCCATCATTACCAGTCTCACTGAAATGTATGGAGGTGGGGTGGACAGTGGTGGAATCTGGAGGGAAATACACCAGGTGCTATATGCATGCACCTATATATTACTTTGAACTTTATTATGACATATAATTACAATGTACAAATAAAAGTATAAAAAGAAAGGGTGAGAGAAATGTTATTTTATTAAGTGAAAAATATTTTTAAAAGAAAATATTAAAAATAAGAATGTGCCAGAACACTTCTTCCACCTTATAAAAGTTCCTTACCCATCTTGAATTTTCATATGGTTAATACATCCCTAGAAAGCATCCAGAATGCCAAACAAAAGACAATTCAAAGTACAATGCTGAAAGAATGAAATGACTATGGTAGTAAGTTATTTTGCAAAGAAGAGCCAGGCGTGGTAGTACACGCCTGTAATCCCAGTACTTGGGAGGCTGAGACAGGAGGATCATCAGTTCCAGGCCAGTCTCAGCATCCTAGCAAGATCCCTGTTTCAAAATAAAAATAAAAAGGACTGAGGGTCTAGCTCAGAAGTGGAATGCTCCTGGGTTCAATCCAAGTGCCAAAAACAAACAAAAAATATTTCACAAATCTGATGGTTTCCAATTATTTGCTTTCAAACAAAATTGCACAGTACTCAGGTAAACCATCAGGTAAAATAATTTAAAATGTTATTTCTTCTAGATCATGATGTGTTGGTGGTGGAGAAAAGGAAAGGTTATCCAGGACTTCGCATGACTCAGTGACTACCTGTGGCTAGTGGTTCCATTGTTGGACAGCCCAGTTCTAGAGAAATCAGAACCTCAACTGACATGGGCGGAAGACTTAGTTATCCAGGTCTGCAATCCATTAACTTTTTGCTAGTGTTCTCTATAAAAGAAGCCTGATGGTTTATGTCTCCCTTTGCACACATGAATGTTGACACCTGCATTTTTCAGGGAGTGGGGTGGGACTGGAGGAAAACACAGCAAATGCCCCGTCCATATGTGTGCCACGCTGAACCTCACCATGACACATAATTACAATGTCCCAATAAAAAAAATTAATAGTTGTGGAGAACTCAGCATTGTAAATATTGTATGTTGTAAATATTGACATTTTAAAAGAAAATGCTATTTTTACTTCACTCCTTTAAATATACTTACTAGACTCTAAATACCATTGAGATTTGATACCCATCATCTAAAAAATAGAAATAGTACATCGCTCCTTTCTCTCCCTCTATTTCCACTCCAATATCCATGTGAAATTCATCTTAGTGTAGTTTTATGCTTGACAATTTTTTAATCATTCCCTAAATTCCTTAAATTTTAATTAAAAATTTGTTTTAAGTTTCTGTGACAAGAGAAATTTCTGTGATAGCACAAATGTTTCTTCTGGATTCAGCTATAATTATATTTTAATAGCATGCTGTGTTAGATGATATAAATTACAATTTTCTAAAGGTAATTATTTAAAAATGATATTTCATTTCTCAGGCTGGGATTTAGGAGGCATTGGCATGTAGTTGGTTCCTGAGAGGTGAGCTAATGCCCTTCGAATAGGCAACATAATCATAATTTAGTTCCTATAGTCACAATTACTATGACAGTGTCATTTAACTTTTAAAAAATGGTTAAAAAAATCACCTAAACTCTATTATGCACACATATGTGCATGTGTGTACATGCACACAAACATAAACACACACACACACACACACACACACTCACCCTTAAAATCTATTTACAAAACAAAATCCCTAGGAAAAAATTAAAAAAGTAATAAAGTAAATACCATACCTCTCTTCGTAAAGGTGATGGAAGGTTCCGTGCTTTTAGCCCCTCCCAGTTAAAACCATTTAACCACCTGAGAAATGAGAAAAGAATAGTGGAATATTACTTTCCTGATAAACCATGAGCAGGGCCAAGTGTCTTGTCAATCCACTTGGTTGCCTGCTGGCTGCCTGCAGCTGTGCAGGTGCAAGTGGCCATGATAGCTGTGTGGTCTCACATTAAACCTGTGCCCACTGACCTCAAGTGGACACTTAATGCTGCCCAACACTCTTTTTTTTTTTTTTTTTTTTTTTTTTGCGGTACTGGGGATTGAACTCAGGGGCATTCTACCTCCAAGCTATATCCTCAGCCCTATTTTTTATTCTTTATTTTGAAACCGAGTCTCACTAAGTTGCGGAGTGCCTCACTAGGTAGCTGAGGCTGGCGGTGAACCCGGATCCTCTGGTCTCAGCCTTCCGAATGCTGGGATTACAAGCGTGCGCCACCACGCCTGGCTCCCAACACTCTTTAGTGTTCACTCCTATCTTATACAGTACTTGACTTAGTTATCTTATTTTCTATCTCCTCCACTAGATTACAAGCTCCCCAAGGGCATGAATTTTCATCTATTTCCTTTCCTTTTGAGCCTTGAACACTCGGGGGGAGGAGGCAGTGCTTGGCACATAACAGGGGCTCAATAAGTGTTTGTTGAATGGCTGAACAAGGGGTTCCTACCATTATATATTGTAACATCACGCTGTGGTGGGAGTAATGGTCCTGGTGATATGGATCTCAAAAGCTCTAAGATGAAAGTGTTTAAGAGTGATCTGTGAGAATATGGGATCAGGCTGATGGCCAAATGAAGTCCTTCTATTTATTGCTTCTGTATCATTGCTCTGGTCTTTAGCACATACATACATATATATATATATACCTTGGTGGACCAGAAATGTAATATGAGGGTCTCATTTCTCTTAAACACAATCTTCTCTATCTCCTAGAACCTGGAGTAATATTATTCTATATCCACTGATCTTTCTATTGGAACACTGAGTTCAATGTAGACTGTCAAAATATTTATGGAAAATCAATAACAGAAAAGACAAGGACCCTACTTTTAAGATGTTTTTATTTGTGTGAAAGGTGATAGATTAAAAACAAGTAATACAAATTCTTAAATTAATTGTGGATACTAATAAGTTCTAGGAAGGTAAAAGAGAATACAGTTATAGATGATGGCTGGAATGGGGACATAGGAGGGGCTGCTTTTAGCCAGGGTGGTATCTAAAGAAGCACTATTTGAATTAGGGCCAGAATGAAGAGAAGAGGGGAACCATAGGAGGATCTGTGGTGAGGGCCTTCTAGATGGAAGTGACAGAAATGAGCTGAACTGTGGTGAATACAGAGAAAACTGGCGGGAAAAAAGGCATTTGAGAAACAGCAGGAGGCCAGATCATGTGTGCGTTTAGGGCACAGTAAGGAGCTGGATTTTTTGGTGTGGTGGGAAGCCATTGCAAAGTTCTGAGGAGATCAGGATGCGATCCAGTTTTCAAAAGGTAATGCTGGTTATGAAGAGAATGATCACAGGGGCCCAGGGCAGGCCTGCGGTGATGGTGGAGGAGTAGAGACTGAAGGCAGGGGATGCCACATTCTTCATTGGACACATTAAGAAGTTATGCTCCTTCACTTTTCTCAGTCTCTTTTCACCCCAGAGTTGCTTTGGTTCAGTCCTGGACTGGATTTCCTAATCCAAGTCTAAGTTTAGCAAAGGAGAAGGAACTAAAAAAAGAGGGCAGACAGGCTCCAGCACATTCCATGTCAGATGCCATTCCTAACCCAAAGCCCTACTTTAGTAGAAGCTGCTGAAACTCTAGTCAGAGTGAGAGTTGGGCAGTAACCCCAGCGGTTTTATCTCCCTCCTCTGTATACACTGTGAAGCCACAGAAGTCTATTCCTTGATCCACCCATCACTTCTTCAAACAGACTGAGGCTCCATCTTTAGGAATCTATATATACAGTTTACATAGTTCAGTGGATTCTCTTTTTTTGGTCACTAAATATGGCAACAATATTTATAAACATGCTTTACTATACTCTTTATCCAGAAGGTACAAATATTAATAAAAAGTGTTACCTTTATTCTATTCACTTACAGAACTGTGCATTTCTTACAGAGTACTTGTTACAATTTGACTTATGGCAGTATTTATTTAACATGAGTGGCCATTCACTTAATACTTGGCCTTTTGACACTAACCACACTTTAAGTAAGGCAAGAGCCAGTTTGCACTGGTCGGTGAAAAACATTCACCAAAGAAATGTTAGCATCAACAGCACATAAATGGCTTTTAGAAGGTCTGTAGAAGCTTGAAAGTAAAAAATAATGTTAAAACACTTGAAACAAATTATTCCTCTTACTATCAGGAAAAATGTAATTGTGCCCTACAAGTCTATCAGTCTTCCTTCAAAGTAGATGTTAGAAGAAATGACTAATGCCTAGTTTCTAAGATAGCTTGTAAACTGGGGAGAGGAGCTCTCTAATGATTTTTTAGAAAAGGTGACTTAAAACAAATGGGAAAACCTATGTAATAATATGGCACATTTTTTAAATAAAAAGCTAAAGCAAATAGGTCTTTAAAGAAAAAAAATAGTTAAAATTGTACTTTACAGAAGAGAGGGGAAATCTAATGTTGAACTTTGGATTATTATTATTTTTTTTAATTCTAAAAATATACTGGGTAGAAACGATATACACCTTGGGGACTCATTTAGAGAAAGAGATAGAGATCTATTTTTGTTGTTTGTTTCCCCCAAGCTTTATAGCTTAAAAAAAAAACATGAAAAAAGAAAAATAGAATGAAATCAGGATTTTGAGCTCTCCAGGATCCCCAGAAATCAATGTGTAAATGTGGTATATCTTATTAGTCAACTCTACTCTACAGCTATATATTGCAAAGATAATCCTGCCTATTAAGAAGAATAGGCAAATTAATCCCTACAGGGAACGAAATTAAAAAGTCTTTATTACCATGCAGAGGCGAGGAAATGCTTTACCATCAATTTGCACAGGCATCCAATCACAATTTGACAGCTACATTTAAATGAGCCTCGGGTAAGTAAGTAAAAGATAAAGCTGGAGACTGTTAACAATTATCCTATTTCTGTTTCCCAACTACCCCAGAGCAAAACATGAAGAATCTTTAATGAGAGAAAGGGGGAAAATAAATTGGAAGAATCACTTTAATTGATGGGACACTTGTTCCCTTAATTTGAACGGTGTGTTTATGTGTCACTTATAATGAGAAAAGAAACTGTGATAACTGCACATAGTACAGGGAGAAGATAAATTAGAATCTAAGACAAATAATGAGTTTCACAATTGAAGGCAATCCAAAGGATGATTAAAAAAAAAAACCATTAAAATACTACATGGATTTTGATGTCTAGAAAATCCACAGATGTGTCTGTCTTATTTTTTTCCTCTCTCCTCTTTTCTCTCTCTCCCTTCCTAATACACTCTTAACAGAGAGCTTGATATGAGTTTACAATGTTGAATACATGGCTTTATTTCAAGTAAGTTCATGAATACATAGAGCAGGGCTGGCAGCTTAGGGATTTTTGTTTTTTAAGCTGCACTGCTACTATTAAGGAAAATGAATAGTGTTTCTATTTGGCAGTCACATCTCTTCCTTTATTTTTGTACTGTGTTGATGTGCCCCTAACTCTTCAGTGAAAATATCTTTAGCAGGCTGGGGATGTAGCTCATTGGTAGAGTATTTGCTTAGCAAGCATGAGACCCTGGGTTTGATACCCAGCAGCCCCCCAACTCCCTAAAAAATGCACAAAGTAATAAAATATTGAGAGTTATTTTTATTTCTAAGAGTGACCAATTCAGTTTATTCAAAGGTTTTTCATAATGAAATCCCCAAATTTATTTGTAATACTTTCTTTTTTTTTTTTTTTTTTTTTTTACCCACGCCCGACTGGCTTGTTTTATTGAAGTAGGGGTCGTGGAGTTAACAATGTGAAGACAGCTGGGACCCCAGGGTGAGAAGAACATCCTCCCCTCCCCATTTATGCCCACTGCCCCAAATAAAAAATAACCAACTATGGGGAAGCAGCCGAGACAGTGACTGGGGGGCAGAGGAAGGGGACACGGAACTCAAGGGCAGCAGTGAAGAGACCATGCTTGTGCTGAGGCCCGAGGCGGCAGCTGAATGAGTCTGTCTTCCATGTAGGCATGTATAAATATAAAGATAAGCTGTTCTCTCCCTCTCCCTCTGCACCATGCTGCTTGCCGCCATCCCAGCTCGTCTTCCACATGAGGGTGAAGGGAAGAGATGAGCAAGTCATCACCGAATTGCGATCAGACCCACATCCATCAGCTTCTGGATCTTCTGCGCTATTACAGGATTCTTTAAGTGTTCGCTGAGTGCCTGGGGGTCCTTCTGCATTTGCTCCAGGATGAGTCTCATGGCTGGGTCACTCATGATCTGCTGCACCTCAGGGTCAGCCATGGCCCGTCGCTTCACATCCTCAGGGCTGTCGTGCCGGTTGTACTGCGCCATCATACAGCGCTGGTACCCGTCTGTTGCCTCCTTGCAGCTTGAGTCCAGGTCCAGCGCCTTCTGGTACACATCCATGGCTTTCGTGTAGTCCTTCATGGCTTCTAGAGCGGCCGCTTTTCATGTGTAACCCTTGATGAAGGTTGGCTCCAGCTGGATACATTCCTCACAGTCCTTGAGTGCCAGCTGGAACTCCAGGAGTTTGGTGTAGCAGGCAGCTCGATTGCTGTACAGTTTGGCATCTCTCGGGTTCCGCTTCATGGCTTCTGTATAGTGCTTCATGGCCTGCGGAAAACACTCATTGCCCTCGTTCTTCTCCTCTAGTGCCAGGTCAGGATTGATGTAGGCCAGCCGCTCTTGCTCCTTCAGGATCTTCTCTGCCTGCTGGCATTTCTTGAGCACGTCTGGGGTTCGGTGCTCTGCCAGAGACTTGTTGTAGAAATGGATGGCATCCTTGTACTTTTCTTCTTTGAAGTAGGAGTTGCCTATTCGAGCATAAGCTTTGGCAATCTGTCGATAGTCTTCTCGATTTTCTCTTCCCACTTCAATGGCCTTCTCACAAAGTTCCCAGCATTTATTGTAGTCGCCCCTTTCGAAGTAGACCGCTGCTTGATTGGTAATGTAGGTCATGTTGGTGGGGTCCAGTTCCTTGGCTTTGTCATAATGCTTCAGGGCTGTGTCAAAGTCTTTCTTCTTATAGGCATCGTTCCCCAACTCTTTTTCTTTTAGTGCCTGCTTCTTATTCTCTGGAAGATCTTCCTCCATTGGCTCTGGCTTGGTCTCCTTTTTGGGAGGAGGAGGTGGGGCGGTGTTGCAGCCTCTTCCTCCTCATCCATGCTGCCGAGATCAACCCCCCGATGGGGACACTCAGAGTAGTTATGATCCGGGGATCTTGTAGTTTCATGGCCAGGTCTGATGGCTTGCTTCGTAGTTGCTCTATCAGTTCCCGGTAGGTAGGATCACTGAGCAGTGCCCTTGTCCTGGGATCACTCTCTAACTTTTGATATAGATTGGGCATGTTGAAAGGGTTCATGAATTTCCTCTCTGCCAACCGAGCCTCCATATTCTGTAAACCTTCTTTGAGCTGAGAGTTATTTGCTGCATGTTTTAAACCCTCCTCATAGGTTCGCTTGGCTTCTTCAAATCTGTTTAAAAACTCAAGAGCTGCTGCTTTTCGTGAATAGCCCTTGCCCCAGTCAGGCTTTAGGTCAACGGGTTTGCAGCCGTCCTCATGAGCCCTCTGGTAGTCTCCTTTCTTAGCGTAGGCCGCAGAGCGATTGCTGTAGAGCGCATGGTTCTGGGGATCTAACTTAATCGCTCCAGAGTC
>PVLC010007571.1:31033-62789 GCA_004027655.1 Graphiurus murinus | reverse complement strand
TTTTTCGTTTTTTTTTTTTTTTTTTTTTTTTTGCGGTACTGGGGATTGAACTCAGGGGCATTCTACCTCTGAACTGTACCCCCAGCCCTATTTTTTATTCTTTATTTTGAAACTGAGTCTCACTAAGTTGCGGAGTGCCTCACTAGGTAGCTGAGGCTGGCCGCGAACCTGGATCCTCCGGTCTCAGCCTCCTGAATGCTGGGATTACAAGCGTGCGCCACCACGCCCGGCTTGAATAAAATTTTGAATGAAGTCTCACTACTTGCTGAGGCTGTCCTTGGAACTGTGATCCTCTTGTCTCAGGCTCCCAAATACTCAGATTACAGCCTTGCACCGCCATGCCCATCTATATCATTGATTTTATTGGCTGCTGTTTTCTTTGCTCATCATCCAGTTCTATTTCTTATTTCTGTTTTGTAGTTATTCATTGCTCCATGCTTCAAGAAAAACCTTCAGCAATGTCAAAGTCAGTATCTCCAAGCAGTGGACCCCAAATGCTTTCAACACATCACTTGAGCTGCCTGTGGAGGTAAGCAGAGCAGACGCTGGGGTGGATTGAAGAAGGGGACCTTTATTTATTTATTTGTTTATTTATTTATTTATTTATTTATTTTGCGGTACTAGCGATTGAACTCAGGGGCATTCTGCCTCCGAGTCAAACCCCCAGCCCTATTTTTTATTCTTTATTTTGAAACCGGGTCTCACTAAGTTGCGGAGTGCCTCACTAGGAAGCTGAGGCTGGCCGAGAATCTGGATCCTCCGGTCTGAGCCTCCCGAATGCTGGGATTATAAGCGTGCGCCACCACGCCCGGCCCCACTCAGTGTTTATCAACATCTCTTGAGTTCTACTTACATGGAATTATTGATAACCCCATGTTTTATTTTTTAAAAGTTATTTTTCCTATTTGGACCCATTCAAAGTTGACCGATTGGAAGGTGGTAGGCATATCCTGTGAAGTGTAAATAAGTTAATTCCATCAATTCATATTGAGTGACAATCTTACGTGAACACTGTCCAATACATTGAGGATGTAAGAAACATATAAAAGAGCCAGGCGTGGTGGCGCACACTTGTAATCCCAGCATTTGGGAGGCCGAGATCCAAGGATCTGGGTTCCCAGCCAGCCTCAGCTACTTAGTGAGGCACTCCGGTTTCAAAATAAAGAATAAAAAATAGGGCTGAGGGCAAGCTCGAAGGTAGAAGGCCCCTGAGTTCAATCCCCAGTACCACACACACACACACACAAAAAAGAAACATATAAAAGCCTCCAGAAGAGTAAAAAGAGAGAGCAAGGTCTTGCTCCCATGGTGCATCCATTCTAATGGAGCTACTTCTGTGCAGTTTTTCTGGAATTTAAATTATCAGGGACTTTCTATATATACTAGATATTGAACCCAGATAGATGTATCTTCTAGCTTTACCACCAGCCCTTTTTTTTGGCAGTACTGGGGATTGAACTGAGCTACACCCCCAATCCCAGCCTTCCTAAATCCTGGGATTACAAGTATGAACCATCATACCTGGCTATTGGGAACTTTAAAAAGGAAAAATGTTGAGAATAGAGGGCTAGATTGCAACTGGAGTCTAAATGACCATTGACTGACTTATCCAATGTGTTTATTTAGAATCACTCATCTTAAACTGGGTGTGGTGGTGCACACTTGTAATCCCAATATATAGGAGGCTGAGACCGGAGGATCGAAAGTTCGCAGCCAGCCTCAGCTACTTAGTGAGGCCCTCCACAACTTAGTGAGACCCTGTTTCAAAATAAAGAATAAGAAAATTGCGCTGTGGGTGTGGCTTGGAGGTAGAATTCCCCTGCATTCCGTCCCTAGTACTGCAAAAAAAAACAAGTCACACTCTTGCCGGTCGTGGTGGCGCATGCTTGTAATCCCAGCATTCGGGAGGCTGAGACTGGAGGATCTGGGTTCGCAGCCAGCCTCAGCTACCTAGTGAGGCCCTCCGCAACTTAGAGAGACCCTGTTTCAAAATAAAGAATAAAAAATAGGGCTGGAGTGTATCCCCTGAGTTCAATCCCCAGTACAGCAAAAAAAAAAAAAAAAAAAGTCACCCTCTTAAAGGTGGAAGTAGAGTTGGTTGAGAGAAGTCATGTACCCTAACCCTCCCCACTAGTGTGTTGTCAGTGTTGAAAGCTAACCTAGCTTCTGCTCTACTGCCTTCAGGGAGAAGGAATTTGCTGCTCTCTGAGGTGGACAGTTAATTTTTATCCAGCTCTTTGAAGAGAACGCTAACCTCTCTCCCTGTGTCTTGTTTAGGCACACCTCCCTGGCTCCTTCACCTGTCCTTTAGTGACCATGAGCACTCTGGGGTTTCAGGCTCAGTCTAACCAACATACAGAACAGCAGGACTTGATCTAGGCACTTCGTTCTGGTTCTGTTGCCTGAGGCTGCCTTTGGTTTACGTTTAACTGGGCTGGGGCTCCCCAGGACCGCCCCAGGTTTGATGACTCAGGGGGAAGACTCACAGGACTCAGCATGCAGTGCTCACAGCTGTGATTTATTACAGTGTAGGACACAAACTCGGCAAATGGGAAAGGCCCAGGGTGTGAGGTTGCAGGAAGCCAGCAGGCGCTTCCAGGGCTTCTCAGCATGGGCCTTAGTTTTGCAGCAACAAGCTGTGCGGACACATTGAAGTGCTGTCTGCTGGGAAGCTCGTTAGAGACTTGTGCCCAGGGTTTTTATTGGGGCTGGTCACGTAGGCAGCCTTGGTCTGGCAAAACCAAAATTCCAGGCTCCCAGAAGGAAAGCCGGGGTTTGGCAGATCACATGGTGGGTACAGAGTGAGCTGCTCTCGTGGGGAATCGTGGGAACCCTCCCTAGGCCCACGCTCCCAGGTGTCAGCCGGGGCCGTCCTTGCGAGAGGCCACTGTGAGGAGCGGCGACACGGGCTGGCTGCTCACTTCATTAGCTCTGCAGAGCGTGTGTTGACGTTTCTGCTTGGATGTATTTCTGTACTTACTCTAATTGCTGCTGAAATAGGTGTCACCAGTGTGGTTTTTCAGAACCACAGGTTGCACAGTGTGGTTGGTTGGTTGTGTAGAAGTTTTCTTTTTTTTGTGATAGAAGTCAAGTTTTGACCTACCCTGCTTTGTATTCTTTGCATACCCAGTCAGTCCTTTTTTTTTTAATACTCAGGATTGAACCTAGGGGCATTCTTCCTCCAAGATACATTACCAGCCCTATTATATTTGGAAATTGGTCTTGCTAAGTTGCTGAGAGACCTCACTAAGTTGCTGAGGCTGGGTTTGAACCTGCGATCCTCCTGTCTCAGCCTTTCGGGTACTGGGATTACAGGCGTGCACCTCCATGCCTGGCTCGGGTTCCTCTCCTTACAGCTTAAGTCCAGGTGTTTCCCTTCCTGAGGCTTGCTGCTGGGAGTCGGCTAAATAAGCTAGTGTGTACCCTGTGTTCCTCCCTCTCAGCCTGTGATTTGGGATCTGTAACTGCCTGTAACAAGCTCACTTTTTTGGGGGGGGCGGGGGGGAGGAGGGTTACTGGGGATTGAACCTAGGGAAATTCTACCTTTGAGCTACACCCTCAGCCCTGTTTTATTTTTTATTTTGAAACAGAGTCTCCCTAAATTGCAGAGGGCCTTGCCAAGTAGTTGAGCCTGGCTGAGAACCTGTGATCCTCTTGTCTTTGCCTACCAAGTACTGGGATTACAAGCCTGTGCCACCATGCCCAGCTACAGGCTTATTTTTGAGACTTACTTTCTTGTCCAAAGAGGAAAAGGTTCTTAAAACCAACAGTACATGTAAAATTTGTCTGAAATGTAACAAATATTTTCCTTATATATGTTCTTAAAAATTTATTAGGTGCTGTTAATAGCATCTTCAAAAAGTACTTACTACAGCTTTCATTTGTTTATTTTTTGTGAAACTGTGGATTGAACCCATGGACGCTCTATGTCTGAGCTATACCCCCAGCCCTATTTTATGTTATTTTATTGCTGAGGATTGAACCCAGAGGCGTTCTACCTCCAAGCTATACCCCCAGCCCGATTTTATTTCTTATTTGGAAACAGGATCTCACTAAGTTGCTGAGAACCTTGTAAAGTTGCCTAGGCTGGCTTTAAACCTGCAGTTCTCCTGTCTCAGCCTCCTAAGTACTGGGATTACAAGTGTGTGCCACCAAGCCGGGCTTATTTTTTATTTTGAAACAGGGTCTTGCTAAGTTGCTGAGGCAGGCCTTGAACCTGCAATCCTCCTGTCTCAGACTCCCAAGTACTGGGATTACATGTATGTGCTGCCACGCCCGGCTTACAGTTTCTTTTTTTTTTTTTGTAGTACTAGGGATTGAACCCAGGGGCATTCTATCTCCGAGCTACACTCCTAGTCCTATTTTTTATTCTTTCTTTCTTTCTTTATTTTTTTGTGGTACTGGGGATTGAACTCAGGGGCATTCTACCTCCGAGCTATACCCCCAGCCCTATTTTTTATTCTTTATTTTGAAACAGGGTCTCACTAAGTTGCAGAATGCCTCACTAGGTAGCTGAGGCTGGCCTCGAACCCGGATCCTCCGGTCTCAGCCTCCCGAATGCTGGGATTACAAGCGTGCGCCACCATGCCTGGCTCAGATACTTCTTTTTTACCTTGATAATCAATAATGGATCTCACTGATGTGGACAAACATTAAAAATAGTGAACAGAGCATAAAATCTGTGTTCATAGATAATAATGAGGCAGTGGCTAGATATACTATTTGAGAATAACTTGGCTGAAAATGATAATAAAAATTTGTATAGTTCTTCCATGAGGATAGTGCAAGAGAATGTAAACCTACTCTAGGAGGAGGAGGCAGCATTTAAGGGCTGTGAACATGCTCTCTCAGCCTCGTCCACAGCTGCTCTTACAGGGCAGGCTCGCACATCTGCCCGACCCCTCACCTTTGTTTTTGTTTTTGTTTTTGTTTTTTTGCGGTACTGGGGATTGAACTCAGGGGGCATTCTACCTCCGAGCTATATACCCCCAGCCCTATTTTTTTATTCTTTATTTTGAAACCGAGTCTCACTAAGTTGCGGAGTGCCTCACTAGGTAGCTGAGGCTGGCCGCGAACCCGGATCCTCCGGTCTCAGCCTCCTGAATGCTGGGATTACAAGCGTGAGCCACCACGCCCGGCCCGACCCCTCACCTTTGTTAAAGAAGAGCCCCAGGGATGTGAGTTCCCCTTCCTGCACTCCCCTATCTCAGGAATACCTCCATGTCGGCAGTGGCCGCATTCCCACTCGTAGCCTCTGTTACAAACGTTCTCGTTGGGGAGACTCACTGGACCCTTTAGTATGTGCATGGGAGGTGCCTCGATATCTAGCAAGCAGAGTAGCTTAGTTTAGTCCCCTGGCACAGCACAAGAAAACCCTGTGACACGCAGAGGCTGATACGTTCACATTGTAACGATGAGCACCCCAGACCAGGTAGACTCACAGTCAGCAGGTGATATTTTAGTGTGTTCAGTTGTGTAATTGACTTTCACTAAACCTTGGCTGATTCACTATATATACTTGGAACGTTTTTTTTTTTTTTTTTTTTTTTTGTGGTACTGGGGATTGAACTCAGGGGCATTCTACCTCCGAGCTATACCCCCAGCCCTATTTTTTATTCTTTATTTTGAAACAGGGTCTCGCTAAGTTGCGGAGTGCCTCACTAGGTAGCTGAGGCTGGCCTCGAACCCGGATCCTCCGGTCTCAGCCTCCCGAATGCTGGGATTACAAGCGTGCGCCACCACGCCCGGCTACTTGGAACGTTTTTAAACTACTAGTACAGTCATCCTGATCTGTTGTTGTTGTTACTATTATTATTATTATTATTTTTGCAGTACTGAGGATTGAACTCAGAGGCATTCTACCTCCAAGCTCTACCCCCAGTCCTATTTTTTATTCTTTATTTTGAAACCAGGTCTCACTAAGTTGCGGAGTGCTTCGCTAGCTAGCTGAGGCTGGCCTTGAACCTGGATCCTCCGGTCTTAGCCTCCCGAATGCTGGGACTACAAGGGTGTGCCACCACCTGATCTATTTTTTTTTTTTTTTTTTGCGGTACTAGGGATTGAACTCGGGGGCATTCTACCTCTGATCTATACCCCCAGCCCTATTTTTTATTCTTTTTTTGAAACCGAGTCTCACTAAGTTGTGGAGTGCCTTACTAGGTAGCTGAGGCTGGCCGCGAACCCGGATCCTCCGGTCTCAGCCTCCCGAATGCTGGTATTACAAGCATGCACCACCACGCCCGGCTCTGATCTGTTATTTTTAAACTTTGTTTTCTAAACTAACTGGGTTCAATCCCCAGTACCATCACCACCAAAAAAACCCCAAACCAAACCAAAACAAAAAACTACTTCCACAATCCAGATAGAGAACATTTGCATCACCTCCAAATCTTTCCTTGTCTGATCTTTAGGAAATTTCCTTCCTTATTTGTGTGTGTTCGTGCGCACACTGGGATCAAACTCAGAGCCTCATATACGTTAGGTAACTGCTCTACCAGTGAATTATAACCTCAGCCCAGTCTCCTCTTGGATGGAGGTAGACATAATTTCTAATATATTGGATAATTAATTCTCTTTTGTTGTTATTGGGGATCGAATCCAGAGGCATTCTACCTCTGAGCTGCACCCCAGTTCTTTTTCTTTTTTGGTACTCAAGATTGAGCTCAGGGACATTCTACCTCCAAGTTATACTTCTAGCCGTTTTTTGTTTTGTTTTGAAGCAGGGTCTTGCTAGGTTGCTGAGAGTGTCACTAAGTTGCCGAGTTTGTCCTCAAAACTGTGATCCTCCTGTCTCAGCCTTCATTTTGTATTTTGAAACATGGTTTTGATAAATTGCTCAGGCTGGCCTAGAACCTTTGATCTTTCTGTTTTAGCCTTCTGCATACCGGAATTATAGGCAAACAGTCTCAGCTGGGTACAGTGGTACTCAACTATATTCCCAGTACTTGGGAGGCTGAGACAGAGAGATCACAGGTTCGAGGATAGCCTCAGAAACTTAGGGCTGGGGTGTAGTTTGAAGGTAGAATGCCCCTGGATTTAAACCCCACCACACATAGACACAAAACTTTGTATTTAGCTGGACGTGGTGGCACACGCTTGTAATCCCAGTACTAGGGAGGCTGAGATAGGAAGACCCAGGTTTGCAGCCAGCCTCAGCTACTTAGTGAGGCTTTCTGCAATTTAGTGAGACCCTATTTCAAAATAAAGAATAAAAAATAGGGCTGGGGGTGTAGCCCAGAGATAGAACGCCCCTGGGTTCAGTCCCCAGTACTGAAAAACAAAAACAAAACTTCTTATTTGCATTTGAAGTAAAAGGTAGTCTTCAGCCGGCCATGGTGGTACATGCTTGTAATCCCAGCATTTGGGAGGCTGAGACCAGAGGATCCTGGTTCGCGGCCAGCCTCAGCTACCTAGTGAGGCATTCTGCAACTTAGTGAGACCCGGTTTCAAAATAAAGAATAAAAAATAGGGCTGGGGGTATAGCTCAGAGGTAGAGTGCCCCTGGGTTCAATCCTCAGTACTGCAAAAAAAAAAAAAAAAAAAAGGTAGTCTTCAGCAGGATTGGCCCTTTGGCTTCTATCTCGGGAACATCCCTTACCCTTTGTGTGGTGGTGTCCTGTCCACAAGTCACGGAGGTGCTCTGTCCCCACAGCAGGGTTCTGTGGGCACGGGTGTGGGTGCCGTTGGCTACGAGAGGGTGTGGAGAGCTGCGGAGCATATCACCGGGGGGACTGACTTGTTCTTGTTGGTTCCTGCAGATCTGGAGCAGCAACCATTTGTTCCCCAGTGCAGAGGAGGCCACTCTGTTCCTCGGAACACTCGATACCATTTTCCTCTTCTCCTATGCTGTGGTAAGTCTTAGGTTTTTCTTTTGTGGTGGTGCTGGGGATCAGACGCAGCCTCCTGCATGTCAGTCAAGGGTCCTGACACTGACACTAAGCCACACTGCGCATCCCACGGCAGGCTCCTTCTATCCAGCTGCAGTTCCTTCTGTAACTTCTGGACATTTTGCTTTCTGCAGGGACACAGAATAAGTTGATTCCCTCATCTGAAAGAATGGAGAGGTTTTCTTCATCTCTGTATTATAAATAGCACAGGACCGCTTGAGAGGCGTGGTGAAACATTGACTCCACTTCAGTGGTTGCACACCCCTCTTTTTTTTTGAACCCAGGGGCATTCTACCTCTGAGCTACACCCCCAGCCCGATTTTTTGTTCTTTATTTGAAACAGGGTCTCAACTCACTAAGTTGCAGAGGGCCTCACTAAGTAGCTGAGGCTGGCCACAAACCTGCAGTCCTCCAGTCTCAGCCTCCCAAGTATTGGGATTACAAGCATGCGCCACCACACCTGGCTATTTTTTGTTTGTTTGTTTTGTTTTTTGATGCTGGGGATTGAACCCAAGGGCTTTCTACCTCTGAAAACCTCAGTCCTATTTTATTTATTTTTTTGAGGTACTGGGATTGAACTTAGGGGCATTCTACCTCTGAGCTACACTCCAAGTCCTGTTTTTTTTTTTTCTTCTTTTTTTTTTTTTTTTTTTTGAAACAAGGTCTCACTGTGTCTCGCTAAGTTGCTGGCAACCTTACTAAGTTGCTGAAGCTAGCTTTAAGTCTCTGATCTTCCTGTCTCAGCCTCCCAAATACTGGGATGATAGGCATGTGCCACCACTCCAAGATTGCATGCCCCTCTCCTGGGGAGGTAAAAGCCTGACCAGGAGGAAGAATCATTTGTTATAATCTTTATCATCTAAATTTTCTCTGATGTTTCTGTTACTGATACATTAGAAATACTTGGTTCTGGCGGCTGTGGTGGCTCATGCCTGTAATCACAGTACCTGGGAGGCTGAGACAGGAGGATCACAGGTTCAAGGACAGCCTCAGCAAGTAGTGAGGTTTTCATCAACCTACTGAGATCTTGTTTCAAATTAAAATAAAATCGGGTTGGGGATTTAGCTTGGAGGTAGAATGCCTCTGGGTTCAATCCCTAGTGCTACAAAAAACAAACAAAAATCCCAGAAATACTTGGTGCTATCTGAATTTAGATTTGAGGTTGAGACATTTATTCTTTTTTTTTTTTTTTTTTTTTTTTGTAGTACTGGGGATTGAACTCAGGGGCATTCTACCTCCGAGCTACACCCCCAACCCTATTTTTTATTCTTTATTTTGAAACCGAGTCTCACCAAGTTGCAGAGTGCCTCCCTAGGTAGCTGAGGCTGGCCTCGAACCCGGATCCTCCAGTCTCAGCCTCCCAAATGCTGGGATTACAGGAGTGCGGCTTGTTTTCTTTCTTTCTTTTTTTTTTTTTTGTAGTATTGGGGATTGAACCTAGGGGCATTCTATCTCAGAGATATACCCTCAGCCCTTGTTATTTTTTTTCTTTGGAAACAGGGTTTCACTAGGCTTCTCACTAAATTGTTGAGGCTATAGCTTAGTGAGACCTATTTCTAAACAAAAAATAAAATAGGGCTGGGGGTGTACTCTGGAGGTAGAAGGCTTCTGGGTTCTGTCCCCAGTATCACACATGCGCACAAAAATTGCTGAGGCTGATCTTGAACCCTTGATCCTCCTATCTCCACCTTCAAAGTACTGGGATTACATACAGGCATGCTCCACCAACACCTAGCTCCGTTTATATATTTATGGAAGAAACATAAAGTGTGTTGCCCTTAAGAGCTTCTTTCTCCCTGCCCTGGCCTCAGCATTTTAATTCCTGCCACACAGGAGTAGAGCGGAAGGCAGGAAGCTCAGGCCTCTTCAACTACTTACTGTGTCAGCCTTCCAGCTCTCCCTGCCTCTCAAGGTCATGAAACCCAAGGGTCAAGTCACACCGGCAGTGGTGTGCCCAGCAAGCTCTGTCCCACTTCTGAGGAGGCAGATACCGCAGGACGTGTGGCAATGCGTTAACTCAGTGCAGATGCTAGGGAATCCCTTGGGAAAACTTAGGACTGCTGTTTAGGAATTAATCTCCTCAAGAAGAGGAAATATATTTGGGAGGGCTTGTTTTATCAGAATTTTTGTTTGTGAGCTGGGCATGGTGGCACACGCTTTTAGTAATTGGGATTTGAGAAGCTGAGGCCGGAGGATCGGGGTTCTCGGCCAGCCTCAGCTACCTAGTGAGGCACCCCACAACTTAGTGAGACCCGGTTTCAAAATAAAGAATAAAAAATAGGGCTGGGGGTGTAGCTCGGAGGTAGAATGCCCCTGAGTTCAATCCCTAGTACCGCAAAAAAAAAAAAAAAAAAAAAAGAAAAAGCTTGTTTGTGTCAGTGAGTTAAGTAAAACCAAGGTCTGCCTAACTTAATGGTGCATGGGTGTGTAAGGTGTGTGCAGAAGGCCCATGTCGTTTCCTGAATGCTCGTGGAGAGTTAGGCATGTGAATAGGGCTGGGTTTTAATCTCTGCCTTGTTTGCTGTGTGATGCCTGCTCCTTCTTTTAGGTTGTGCTACTGTTTACAGCTATAAACAGAAATGCTTTATTTTAGGGCCTGTTCATCAGCGGCATCATTGGGGATCGACTGAATTTACGATGGGTTCTCTCTTTCGGCATGTGCTCTTCTGCATTAGTGGTAAGTTGGGAAGATTTCACAATTGTAATAATCACTGTTATTTTGGTTAGATATTTTAGAATCCATGTGAACCCTCTATTTCTCTGTGTAGAGTAGAATAGTGAGTTTAATCTTCAGTGTTTTGATCACTTGCTTGCCTTTCACTTAGGTGAGTCTTTTTAAAGTAAGATTCTGACGAGGCCTTAGTAGTTTAAATAATCAGCATGGTGCTCAGCGCTCCATGAACCTGGCCCCAGCCTGCCTGTCAGTTGTATTTGTCGTGCTGCTTCACCCTTTGGCTCTAACCAAAGTAGCCTGCTTTCTGTGTCCTATCCTATCCTGTTCCTTTCCACCTTGGTGCTTTTCTTCCTGCTGAACGCCTCCTTGAATGGCGCTCTTTTCAGCTCTCCATAGTCTTAACTCAGCGTCTCCTTCAAGTCAGTGGCCAGTGGCTGCCAGACCTCCCTTTGAGATGCCTGATTGTACGGACCCCACTCCTGGAAGTAGTCATTGCTTCTCTCTTCTAAGCTCCTGCGCCTGTGTTTCTTTTGCAGACACTTCTGCTGCTTAGCCTGGTTATTTCTGGTAATCTTCTGCTGCTTAGCCTGGTTATTTCTGTTTTAGTCTTGCTTTTCCTAAGAGTGGTGGCATAGCGGTTAAGAACACACCTACTCTAGGGTGGAACAGACTGGGTTTCCGCCTCTCTTTTGCACTTTCCAAGCTTCTGATCTCTCTGCACTTGAGCTTCCTCATTTGAAAAAGGGATGCGTGTATTCCTTCCTCTGGCTGTTGCACTGAGGGTTATGTGAGGGTCTGTATGGTGAGGTGTTTGCAGCCCTGCCTGGCACATTGGTGTCGTGCAAGGCAGTATCCCTACGGATTCATCGTTATTGCTTTTTGATGTCTAGTACAGAGTTTTTATTGATCAAATGAAACCATGGACTTGAGTTAGACCCTAATTTACTGTTTTTTAATGTCTGCCATTTGAGTTCAGGAAAACCTTTTTTCCTTAAAAATTTAGGGATTGAAGCACTTTATTTACAAAATGCTTACCTATACATGTTTATATATTATTTTTAAATCTGTATGTACTTTTTATAATACTTTAAAAAATTCTAGTATGTACATAAACTTACTGGGTTTTTTTTTTTTTTTTTTTTTTTTGCGGTACTCAGGGCGTTCTACCTCCAACCTATACCCCCAGCCCTATTTTTTATTCTTTATTTTGAAACCGGGTCTCACTAAGTTGCAGAGTGCCTCACTAGGTAGCTGAGGCTGGCTGCGAACTTGGATCCTCTGTCTCAGCCTCCCGAATGCTGGGACAAGCGTGCGCCACCACGCCCGGCTAAACTTACTGTTTTAGTATATAGATCAAGTATAATTGTGTAACTGCCCCTCGCTCTTCCCCCAGTTTCTGAGAACCACAGAACATTTTTCTGTTCTTATAGTTTTGCTTATTCCAAAATGTCTTCTAAGTGGAATCTGACAGTATTTTACATACTATCTTGTAACTCATGTTAAGTACTCTCAAAATAGACTTCAACTGCAAATAAAATGTCCCCTTGAGTGAAATGCCTGGGGAGAAGCAGCCACTTGGCGGGAGCTACTAAACAATTCAGCAGATGACAGGTTAGTCAGGTTTCGCTTATACATGTGAACTTAGCAGCTGCCGTCCCCAAAGCTGGACTCCCCACGGCTTGTACCCAGCGTGGCACCCGGCCTCACCCTGCGTGAACTTACACAGGGGACTCTAGTCCGTGGCCTCTGGACACTGCCATTCCCTTCGCCGCACAGGTGTGAGGGAGCAGGTGGAGGTGAAAAAGGAAGCCTTAGCTTCTTAGCGTTGAAGATGCCAGTTGGAGGGATGTTAACGAATGAATCATGTGCCATTTGATGTCTTCGCCCTGTGATCTGTGGTTGCCTTCTGGTGCCAGCTCTGAGCGGGGCATCCTGAGTCATCTACCTGGCTCTTGGGCGCTAGGTGTTTAATGTCTTCTTCATGTATTCTGGCAGACAGTTGCATGTACCGAAATGTCCGTGTGGACGTCACATGTCCCTTTTTCTTTCCTTCTCTCGAAGGTGTTTGTCTTTGGCACTGTCACAGAATGGCTGCACTTCTACAACAAGTGGCTCTACTGCTGCCTGTGGATTGTGAATGGCCTGCTGCAGTCCACTGGCTGGCCCTGTGTGGTGGCTGTGATGGGCAACTGGTTTGGGAAAGCTGGGTATGCCGCCTCCTTCCTCTCCCACTGCGCCACCTAAGTGGTTTGAATGTTGGACTGTTCAGACTCATCAGAGTCACTTAACTTGATGCCTTAGACACCGTGTTAGTCAGCTGTTCGTCGCTGTGACAGAATGCCTGAGGAAATCAACTTACAGGAGGAAAGATTGATTTTGGCTCACAGTTTCAGAGACCTTGGTCTGTGGTCCCTTGGCTCTGTTGTTTCTGGGCCTATGGTGAGGCAGACCATCTTGGTGGGGAGTGCCCATTGGAGCATAGCTGTTCACCTCATGGTGGCCAGGAAGCAGAGAGAGAACGAGAGGGGAAGGGGCCAGATGTGATGGTGCACACCTATAATCTCAGTACTTAGAGGCTGAGACAGGAGGATTGCGGGTTCGAGGTTAGCCTTCGCAATTTAGTGAGATATTCAGCAATCTAGTGAGACCTGGTTTCAAAACAACAACAAAGAACTGATGGTGTATCTCAGAAATAGAATGTCCCTGGGCTCAATCCTCAGTACAAACCAACCAACCAACCAACCCATGGAGGGGAAGAGAAGGGACCAGGGAAAAGATAATACCCTTCAAGGAAACGCCCCCAGGGCCCTAGGTCGTCCATCCAGGCCTACCTCCTCATGTCTCCACCAACTCCCCCAAGCACCACTGTCTGCGGACCAAGCTTTCAACACATGACCCTTTGGGGGACATTCCAGATCCAGGCCCTGACAGACACTCTGCCCACAGCTTGAGTCCATTTCAGAAAGTAGGGTGGTGTCAGGCATGGTGGCACATGCTTGTAATCCCAGCATTTGGGAGGCTGAGACTGGAGGATCGGGGTTCACGGCCAGCCTCAGCTACCTAGTGAGGCACTCCGCAACTTAGTGAGACCCGGTTTCAAAATAAAGAATAAAAAATAGGGCTGGGGGTGTAGCTCGGAGGTAGAATGCCCCTGAGTTCAATCCCCAGTACCACACACACACACACACACACACACACACACACACACACACACACAAAAAGTAGGGTGGTTTAGGGACAAGAAAGCTCATGGCCAAATGTATTCAAAATAGTGTGGATTTCAGAGAAGGTCTAGTGCAGAGATAAGCATGGTTAGCACTGCTGACCAGCGCCAGATCTTGAGTGTGGACTAAGGCTGTAGGTGCTGGGGACTAAACAGGAGTACTGTACCACAGAGCTACATCCCTAGCCCTTTTGTTTGTAATCCCAGTACTTGGGAGGCTGAGACAGGAGAATTGCAGATTCTTGGCCAGCCTCAGCTACTTAGCGAGGCCCTCAGTAACTTAATGAGACTCTGTTTCAAAATAAAGATAAAGCTGGGTGTGGTGGCACATGCTTGTAATCCCAGTACTTGGGAGGCTGAGACTGGAGGATCCAGGTTCATGGCCAGCCTCAGCTACTTAGTGAGGCCCTCCGCAACTTAGTGGGACCCTGTTTCAGAATAAAGAATAAAAAAAAATAGGGCTGGGGGTGTAGCTTGGAGGTAGAATGTCCCTGGGTTCCATCCCCAGTACCTCAATAAACAAACAAACAAACAAACAAACAAATAAATAAAGTTTTAAAAAGTAGGGCTGGAGGTATAGCTGGGAGGTAGAATGCCCCCTGGGTTCAATCCCCAGTACCAGGGAGGCGGGGTGGGGATTTATACTGAGAGCCAGGCATGGTGGCACACACTTGTAATCTCAGTACTTGAGAGGCTACTACAGCAGGATTGCAGGTTTGGGGCCCACTTTATCTACTTAGTGAGGTCCTGTGCAACTTAATGAGTCCCGGTTTCAAAATAAAGAATAAAAAATAGGGCTGGGGGTGTATCAGAGGTAGAATGCCCCTGGCTTCAATCCCCAGTACTGCAAAAAAAAAAAAAAAAAAAAAAAAAAAAAAAAAAAAAAAATTAAAGAAAAATATATAAAATTTATACAGAGATAGGATCTCCCTAAATCACCAAGGCTAGCCTTAGACTTGTGATCTGCCTCCTTTAACCTTCTAAATCCTGGGATTATAGGCCATACCTGTGATTTTTTTTTTTTAACTCCCCCTTCAGTGGACTTAAGCCTCATGTGTCATCCTATCTCTTACCATCTTGTGAGTTTTGCCTTTTGCAGTGATCTAGTTTAACTTTCCTACACCAAAGATAAGGAAGAAGACTGAGGCTGCGGTTATCTGTGAGACTTACCTCAGGTCACAGAGCAAGGGCTCTGATAAGAGTCAGAGCCAAACCTTAGTGCGTAGACTGGACACTTCCCCTTCCAGCCGACTGTAGTTGTTAGATTGCATTTGACTTTGCGTGTGTGGTGTGGGCCATCAGATGAAGACAGGCACCTGCTCGTGTGTCTTCCAGGCCACCCAAGAAGAGCCATGATGAATTCATGAGTGGAAACGAAATTGAGATGACCAAAGGCTGACTTTGTTGTTGATCATTGGTGGTGATGCTCTTGCTTCTGGAATATCATTGTTTTATTTTACTTTATCCTATTTTATTTTTTCGGGTACTGGGGATTGAACTCAGGGGCATTCTACCTCTTAACTGTACCCCCAGCCCAGTCTTATTTTTTCTTCTGAAACAGGGTCTCACTGAGTTGAGGAGGCCCTCAAAAAGTTGTTGAGGCCAGCTGAAAACCTGTGATCCTCCCAAATACTGGGATTGTAAGTGTGATTAAAAGTGCCTGGCTATTTTAGATTTTTATCTTGTGCTGTCAGTTATATATTTGACTCTGTTTTTGTATGTTTGCTCTTCTTTTTTTTTTGTATTTTTATGTTTATTATTATTATTTTTTGTACTAGGGATTGAACCCAGAGGCATTGATAAACCCCTTGTCCTATTTTTTATTTTGAGACAGGGTCTTGCTAAATTACTGAGAAAAGCTGACGTTGAACCTGCAATCCTCCTGTCTCAGACTCCCAATTACTGGGATTACAGTCATGCCCTCCCACGCCCAGCTGTGTGTTTGCTCTTTCCCATGGGGACCAGTGTGTGCCACAGATACCAGCCACCCACAGTGGTGCTCAGTGCCTGCTCAGGCTGGTTCCTCTCAGCTTTGCAGCTTTACCAGTTTTATAATGGAAGCTAAGTAGGTTGTTAATGATCTAAAATGTCGTGAAAGTTCACCTATAAAGTGTCTGTGGTTAGCATAAGCACCACTTAAGAAGGTTCTGATTCTACTTCAGTGCGCTATTGATTTCTATTTGATTCTAGCTCTAGCGTCACTGTTTAATACAATTGCATTGTAAAAGGCATCCCCCTGTGTTTGTCTAGTTTTCTTTTGGGGTAGATGAATGTCTGCTCATGTGTCATGTGCTTGCTCATGTGTCATGTGCTTGCTCTTTTTTTTTTTTTTTTTGCAGTACTGAGGATTGAACTCGGGTGCTCTACTATTGAGGTATTTCTCCAGCACCCCTCCCTTTTTTTTTTTTTTTTCTTTTTTGGTACTGGGGTTGAACCCAGGGTCATTCTACCTCTGAGCTATACACTAGCCCTCTTTTACATTTTTTTTTTTAAATTTATTTATTTTTTCAGCACGGGTTTTTTTATACATTTTTACGTTTTATTTTGAAACAAGGTTTTGTGTGTATGGTGTTGAGGACTGAACCCAGGGACATTTTACCTCCAACCTATACCCTCAGCCATTTTTTATTTTTATTTTGAAACAGGGTATTGTTAGGTTGATAAGAGTCTTACTACCTGCTGAGGCTGTCCTTGAACCTACGATCCTTCTGTCTCAGTCTCCCAAGTACTGGAATTACAGGTGTGCGCACCACACCTGGCTAAAACAGGGTCTCCCTAAGTTGCTGAGGTTGGCTTCGAGCCTGCAATCTTCTGTCTCAACCTCCCAAGTACAGGAATTAGAGGCATGTGCCACCACATCTGGCTGGGATTTTTTTAAAGTTAAGGATTGTTTTTTAAATTTTGGGTACTGGGGATTGAATCAGGCACATTCTACCTCTGAGCTACACCCTCAGTCCTATTTTTTATTCTTTATTTTGAAACAGGGTCTTACTAAGTGGAGGAGGGCCTCACTAAATAGCTGAGGCTGGTTGTGAACCCAGATCCTCCGGTCTTAGCCTCCCAAGTACTGGGATTATAATCGTGAGCCACCACGCCCAATTAAATGCCAGTTTTTTTTTGTTGTTTTTTGCGGTACTGGGGATTGAATCCAGGGGCATTCCACCTACAACCTACAATCTCAGCCCTATTTTTTATTCTTTATTTTGAAACAGGGTCCACAAAGTTGAGGAGGGCCTCACTGAAGTAGCTGAGGCTGGCCATGAATTGTGATCCTCCTGTGTCAGAGCCTCCCAAGTATTAGAATTACAAGCTTCTGTTAGCACACCTGGGTTAAGGGTTTTTTTTTTCTTTTTTCTTTTTTGCGGTACTGGGGATTGAACTCAGGGGCATTCTACCTCCGAGCTATACCCCCAGCCCTATTTTTTATTCTTTATTTTGAAACCGAGTCTCACTAAGTTGCGGAGTGCCTCACTAGGTAGCTGAGGCTGGCCTTGAATCCGGATCCTCTGGTCTCAGCCTCCCGAATGCTGGGATTACAAGTGTGTGCCACCATGCCTGGCTTGGGTTAAGGTTTTTAAGATAATTTTTTTCCACTGTGACTTTTAAAATTATGCTTTTTAAGCCGGGCGTGGTGGCGCACGCTTGTAATCCCAGCATTCGGGAGGCTGAGACCGGAGGATCCGGGTTCGCGGCCAGCCTCAGCTACCTAGTGAGGCACTCCGCAACTTAGTGAGACTCGGTTTCAAAATAAAGAATAAAAAGTAGGGCTGGGGGTGTAGCTCGGAGGTAGAACGCCCCTGAGTTCAATCCCCAGTACCACAAAAAAAATAAAAAAATAAAATTATGCTTTTTATTTTTTAAGCAATTAATTAATTAATTAATTAATTAATTAATTTTTAGTACTAGGGATTGAACCCAGGGACATTCTACCTCTGAGCTACACCCCCAGCCCTATTTTTTATTCCTTATTTTGAAACAGGGTCTCACTAAGTTGCGGAGTACCTTACTAGGTAGCTGAGGCTGGCTGTGAACCCGGATCCTCCGGTCTCAGCCTCCCAAGTACTGGGGTTACAAGCGTGCACCACAACACTCTGCTAATTCATTCCTCTTTATAACTGAGTAGTAATCCCTTACACCACAGCATGTGTGTCTGTCCAGCTGTTGGTGGACATTTGAGTTGTTTTCAGTTGTGGGTGATGACCGATAAAGCTACTGAGGGCATGTATATAGATCCTGTGTGGACACACACTACCTAGTTTGAATGGCAGGTGGGTTTATTCTTTTTGAAATCACTTGCACGGCGGCACCATTGTATACTCCCGTCAGCAGAGTGCCGGGTTTCTAGTTGTTCTGCATCCTTGCCAACACTTGGTATGCTTGGTCTTTTTTAGATTTTAGTCATTCTGATAGGTGTGTGGTGATATCTCATTGTGATTTTAATTTGTGTTTCCCTAATGTCCAATGATTTTGAACATCTTTTCATGTGTTTATTTCATCATATATCTATTTTTGTCATATTTTTCAGTGATTTTTTTTGTAGTAGTAGTGGGGAATGGACCCAGGGGCATTCTACCTGTGAGCTACATGCCTAGCCCTATTTTATTTCTTGTTATTTTGAAACAGGGTCTCTCTGGGTTGCTGAGAGTTTCACTACTTGCTGAGGCTGTCTTTGAACCTGTGATCTTCTTATCTCAGCCTTCCAATTGCTGGGATTATAGGCATGCACCACCACATCGGTGTGATCTATCTGTTAAAGCCTTTTGCTCCCTATTCAAAAACTTTATTTTAAGCCAGGTGTGGTGGCGCATGCTTGTAATCCCAGCATTCGGGAGGCTGAGACTGGAGGATACGGGTTCGTGGCCAGCCTCAGCTACCTAGTGAGGCACTCCGCAACTTAGTGAGACTCGGTTTCAAAATAAAGAATAAAAAATAGGGCTGGGGGTATAGCTCGGAGGTAGAATGACCCCGAGTTCAATCCCCAGTACCGAAGAAAACAAAAAAACTTTATTTTAGCCTGGCATGGTGGTGCACGCTTGTAATCCCAGTACGTGGAAGGCTGAGTCAAGATGATTACAGGTTTGAGAACAGCCTTAGCAAGTAGAGAGACTCTCAGCAGCCTAGTGAGATCCTTTTTTGAAATAAAAATAAATAAAATAGGGCTGGGCATGTAACTCTCAACCTAGTGAGACTCTTTCAAAATAAAAATAAAAAGTAGGGCTCGGGGTGTAGCTCGGAATTAGAATGCCTCTTGAGTTCAATCCCCAGTACCAAAAACAAAATCCCCAAAAAATCTGTATTTTGACATGATTGTAAAGTCATATTCTTTAATATTCTAGTGTATTGTCTCTTCTTATCATTGAGTTTTGAGGGTTTCTTATGATCTAGATATAAGCCTTATAGCAGATATTCTTCTAATTTGCAATTTGTATTTTTTTTTTTATTCTCTTCAGTGTCTTTTATTTTTTTTTCTATGTTGGGGACTGAACCCAGAGCCTCTATACCACTGAGCTACATCCTCAGCTCCTTTTAACTATCTCCTGATGAGCTTGAAATTGAACTTTAATATCATAAAAATCTTAGAAGAGACCTGATGTTTTATCACTTTAGTATACTTAAGATTTTTTTTTTTAATACAATGTTTATTCTTTGAAAAGTGAATCTTTACTCTTTGGGCAATTTTATTTTGAACTGCACATAGAATCCTTGCTGATACAAGTGTCTTCTCTCTTCTCCTGTTCATAGCCGAGGAGTTGTCTTTGGTCTCTGGAGCGCCTGTGCTTCTGTGGGCAATATTTTGGGAGCGTGTCTAGCTTCGGCTGTTCTGCAGTATGGTTATGAGGTGGGTATTTTTTCTTAGCATTTGTGTGTGTGTGTATGTTTTCGGAAATAATATTGTGCCCATTTAAAACCACATTGAGTTGTGTTGGGGTAGGGCAAGGCTCTATTAAAATTCAAAAAACTTATCCGGGCATGGTAGTATTAGGGTTAGGGTTAGGGAGGCTGCAAAAGGAAGATCTCAGGTTCAAGGCTAGCCTCAGCAAGTAGTGAAACTCTCAGCAATCTAGAGAGACCCTAAAACATAAAAAACATAAAAAAATGGGCTGGGGGTGTAGTGTGGAGGTTAAAATGCCTCTTGGTTCAATCCCTAGTAACACACACACACACACACATTGGAAACACTTCTGATGAATTCAAACATACAATTTTTTTTTTTTTTTTTTTTTTTTTTTCCGTACTGAGGATTGAACTCAGGCTATACCTTCAAGCTATACCCCCAGCTCTATTTTTTATTCTTTATTTTGAAACAGGGTCTCACTAAGTTGTGGAGTGCCTCACTAGGTAGCTGAGGCTGCCCATGAACCTGGATCCTCCAGTCTCAGCCTCCCAAATGCTGGGATTACAAGCATGCACCACCACACCTGGCTGAAACATACAAAAATTATTCGTTGGCAAATACACCAAAACAAGGGTCTAAAAACAATTAATTGAGAAAAATATTTACAACCCATATTATAATAAAAGGCTAATCTCCCTGATTTATAAAGAATACAAAGAATTTATAAAGAAAAGACCAGTGGCTCAGAAAGGAAGATAAAGGACTTAAATATATAGTTCATGGGAAGGAAAGAGTTTTTTTGTTTTTGTTTTTTTTTCTTTTTGCGCGTGGTACTGGGGATTGAACTCAGAGGCCTTCTACCTCGAGCTATACCCCCAGCCCTATTTTTTATTCTTTATTTTGAAACCGGGTCTCACAAAGTTGTGGAGGGCCTCACTAGGTAGCTGAGGCTGGCCACGAACCCGGATCCTCCGGTCTCAGCCTCCCGAATGCTGGGATTACAAGCGTGCGCCACCACGCCTGGCTGGAAAGGGTTTAAATGTGTAGTTCATGGAAGGGAACTACAAAGGGCTTAAAAACATATAAAAAGATACTCAACTTGACTCATAGCTTATTCAGTAAATTTTGAAGTTCCTCTCTGTGTTCCTAGCCTCTGGAGAATACAGCACTGGCTCAAAGAGGCAAAATCTCTGTCCTTACAGAGCTTGGGTGTTAGTTGGTGGAGAAATGTGAATTACAAGTTCACCATGAACTAAAAGAGAGAAAAAGAGAAAAACCACCCTGTAGGCTTATTAGATGGTTACATTCAGAAAGGTTGATAACCAGTTGTGTTCGTGAGGCCGTGACTTGCAGTCAGGAGGGAACAGGGCCCCCCGATGGGTCAGTATGGTAGTGTCTGCCAGGTTCAACTACAGCGACCAAGTTCAACTCCAGGACTCAGTTGCACAGGTGAACGTACTTAAACATGTATTAAACGATGTATCTGTAAAGTTATTTCAACATTGTTTGTAATAGCCAAAGATTGAAAACAAATGTCCTCTGATGGGGAAAGTTAAATTCTGGTGCAGAGGAGTAGAATTAGAAAGCTGTGCTGATAGAGGTCAGCACACTGGAGAGATCACAGAGACACACGGTCTCTTTGTGCAGCGAAGGTGCCGCTTGTGTAAAAAGGAAGGATGAGTGCCCTGCGTGCTGGCTCGGCTGTGTCCAGAACAGTCTCTGGGCAGTAGAAATGAAACAACACAGGGGTCCTGTGCTGGGACAATTGAGAGAATGAGCGGGTTGGAAAGGGGTGGGAGGGGGGGTTAATATGTATCTACTTCTTGTTGCTTTCATCATGAGAATTTTCTGCTTGCTCAGGAAACTAATTAAAATTTAGTAAGTTGTTTTTGTTTTACTTTATTTATTTTTTGTGGTACTGGAGATCGAACTCAGGGGTATTCTACGTCCAAGCTACACTCCCAGCCAGATTTTATTTTTATTTTTTTGCAGTACTGGGAATTGAACTCAGGGGCATTCTACCTCCGAGCTATACCCCCAGCCCTATTTTTTATTCTTTATTTTTTATTTATTTATTTTTTTTTTATGGTACTGGGGATTGAACTCCAAGCTACATCCCCAACCCTATTTTTTATTATTCTTTATTTTGAAACAGGGTCTCACTAAGTTGCGGAGTGCCTCACTAGGTAGCTGAGGTTGGCTGCGAACCCGGATCCTCCAGTCTCAGCCTCCCAAATGCTGGTATTCTTTATTTTGAAACCGGGTCTCACTGAGTTGCAGAGTGCCTCACTAGGTAGCTGAGGCTGGCCACGAACCTGAATCCTCCGGTCTCAGCCTCCCAAATGCTGGGATTACAAGCGTGTGCCACCACCCCCGGCAAGGTGTGTGTGTGTGGTGTGGGGATTCAACCCAGGTTTGTTCTATCTCTGAGCTGAGCTACACCTCCAGTCCTTTTTATGTTGTTTTTTTTTTTTTTTTTTCTTCTACTTTTTTTGGTCCTGGGGATTGAACCTAGAGGCATTCTACCTCCAAGTTATCTCCCAACCCCATTTTATTTCTTATTTGGGAACAGGGTCTCACAAGTTGCAGAGGGCATCGCTAAGTTGTCAAGGCTGGCTTCAAACTTGTGATCCTCCTGTCTTCGCCTCCCAAGTACTGAGATTACTAGTGTGCACCACCATGCCTGGCTCCTTTTTATTTATTTTATTTATGCAATACTGGGGATCGAACCCAGGGGTATTCTACCTCTGAGCTACACTGTACCCAGTCCTATTTTTTATTCTTTTTTTTTTGCCGTACTGGGGATTGAACTCAGGGGCATTCTACCTCCAAGCTATACCCCCAGCCCTATTTTTTACTTTATTTTGAAACCGGGTCTCACTAAGTTGCGGAGTGCCTCACTATATAGCTGGGCTGGCCGAGAACCCGGATCCTCCGGTCTCAGCCTCCCGAATGCTGGGATTACAAGCATGTGCCACCACGCCCGGCTCTATTTTTTATTCTTTATTTTGAAACAGGGCCTCACTAAGTAGCTGAGGCTGGCCTCGAACCTGGATCCTCCAGTCTTAGCCTCCCAAGTACTGGGATTATAAGCGTGCGCCACCACGCCCAGCATGTTTTATTTTTAAACAGGGTCTCACTGAATTACAGGGGTTTCTACTAGGTTGCTGAGGCTGGTCTCAAACCTGCAATCCTCCTGTGTCAACCTTCCAAGTACTGGGATCGCAGGTGTGTGCCACTCCTCCTGGCTGTCCTTTTTATTTATTTATTTTTTTATTTTTATTTTTTTTGTAGTACTGGGGATTGAACTCAGGGGCGTTCTACCTCTGAGCTATAACCCCAGCCCTATTTTTTATTCTTTATTTTGAAACCGGGTCTCACTGAGTTGCAGAGTGCCTCACTAGGTAGCTGAGGCTGGCCGCGAACCCGGATCCTCCGGTTTCAGCCTCCCAAATGCTGGGATTACAAGCATGCGCCACCACGCCCGGCTTCCTTTTTATTTTTTTTGAGACAGGGTCTCACTAGGTTGCCCAGGTTGGCCTTGAAATTGTGGCCCCCTTGCCTAGCCTCCCAAGTAACTGGGATTATACATATGGCTTGCACCATCACACCTGGCAAGTGAGTACATTTTTAAATAGCTCACCCAGGAATTTTGGTTTCTTTAGAAGTCATTTCTCTCTCAGTCACCTTTATTCTAGACTTCACTTTAGGCTTCACTCCTGGGTTGTACTGATTGGTTCAGAAGGGAATTTCACTTCACCCTCTGTGCTGCTCCCAGATTTGACTGCTTTAATTTTGTTACTCACTTGTTTAAAAATTCAGACTACTGTCTGTCCATATCAGACTGCAGTCTCTGTTGAGTAACAGTGGGCCGAGCCGGCTGGCAGTTGACTCGAGCCTTGGTCTCACCTTTCCAAATTCCGTCTGTTCCTGTTCCCTGCTAGCAGGCCCTCGCCCGAGCTCTCCATCTCACGCCACGCGGTGCCTTGGCTTCCCTTGGCCGACAAAGATAGGCGATCGCTTTGGTTTCCACTCTTCTCAGACATCGCCCCGATGCTGCTTCAGTCCTGTTAGCTGTTTCCTCCTTTTCAATTCCGGGGTGTTTCTTGCTGCAGCGGGCCTTACCATCAAGTATTGTTTTGGGTGCTGTCGAATCCCTGCAGGCAGGCATAATGTCTTTGAGGGCAGATACTGTGTCTGTGGTGGGAGGCTGGATGATTCAAAGATTTGGGGAGCTAGTCCTAAGTTGATAATCCTGATCAGTGTCACTGCAAAGCCAAGGGGTGCTGAGGATCCTCATGGAGTTCTCGGAAGATGAAAGGAGCGCGCTGCAAGGCCTCAGCGCCCTTCCTGCCCCACCCTCCCCACCCTCTGCTCACCTTTAACGGCTGTACTTGACTGTGCCTCCCTCTCCTCCAGTATGCCTTTCTGGTGACAGCGTCTGTGCAGTTTGCTGGTGGGATCGTCATCTTCTTTGGACTCCTGGTATCACCAGAAGAAATTGGTGAGGAGAAGCTGTCTCTTCTGTTCAGAATGTCTAACCATTAGGGGCTGAGGGAAATCAGGCCAGGAATACTGTGCACTCCTTTCAACAAATCAAAGGAGTAATGTTGCCATTTGTGGCAGCTGTGTTTGAGAGGAGTGATGTATACCTTTTATAGATACAGCAAGAACTTAACATTTACAAATTATTATTGTTTTGTTTTTTGGTTTTTTTTGCAATGTTAGGGGATCAAACCTAGAGCCTTGTTCATGCTGGGAAAGTGCTCTACCAATAAGCTACACACCCAGCTCACAAACGATTTTTGTAATTGAGACCCTAGCTAGGAGTTAGCAATGGATGCCTCTCCTCTCTCTCCTTTCCCCTCCCTTCTCCCTGTCCATCCGTGTCTCTCCCTTCCTTCCCTCCCTCCCTCCCTTCCTCCCTTCTTTCTTTCCTTCCTTGGGATTGAACTCAGGGCCTTGCACAATCTAAGGGAGCACTGCCATTGAGCTACATCCTCGATCCTTTCTCTTTTATTTTGATAGAGTCTCGGTTGCCTGGGCCGACCACGAACTTGCAATTCTTCTGCCTCAGCCTCTAAAGTAGCTGGGATTAGCTTTGTGTACCACCACACCTGGATTTAGTTGTATCTTCTACAAAATGGCAATAAAATAATATCAACTGCTGGGCATAGTGGTTCACACCTGTAATCCTGTTACTTGGGAGGCTGAGATAGGAGGCTTATAGGTTGCAGACCAACCTCCGCAACTTAATGAGACCATTTCAAAATAAAAGATAAAATAGGACTGGGGGTGTAGCTCAGAGGTAGAATGTCCCTGAGTACATCTCTGGTTAAAAAAGAGAGAGAGAGAAAGATACTGTCAACTCCGTAAGTGGTATATACCAAAGCCCTCAGCACAGTGGCAGGCACACAGTAGGTGTTGTGTAAGTGGCTGCTGTTGTTGTTTTAGGTCTCCCAGGTATTGAGGCAGAAGAAAACTTTGAAGAAGATTCACACAGGCCGTTGATTAATGGTGCTGAAAACGAAGATGAGTATGAGCCTAACTACTCAATCCAAGAGGACAGTGCCGTCACCCACGTGAAGGCACTGAGCTTTCACCAGGCTTGCTGCCTTCCTGGAGTCATACCGGTGAGGACCGCCTCGGCTTGCCACGGCCAGCAAGGCGGCCTGGAGAAGCCGCTTTGAGTATTTGGCTTCTTGACGGGTCGTTCTTGACTTCAAAGCAGTATAGTGTAGTGTCCCTCAGCTTATCTGAGAACCAGCACAGGGTCGGCAAACCCTTCCCATGAAGAGCCAGAGAGGAAATATTTTCAGCTTTGAGGGAACCATATGATCTTTGCTACCCTACAGAGCAAAGAAGCCACAGACAATATGGGACAGGCAGGCAGGGCCAGACTTGACTCAAGAGCCCTGTTTTGTTCACCCTGCTTTAGCATGTGAGTAAGAAGGCGAAATTGATATTTTTAAATATATATATTCTTGGTCTCTTGAAGTATTATAGAATTATATATAGACCAAGAAGAGTTTCTAATGGTTCATTTGCCTCCATTCTAACCGCTCCAGGAAAAAAGTTATTTGCCATTTTTGGGAGGGTCTAGAACAGAACGCCCCTCGGTGTTTCTCAGGAATGTATTCCAGTGCGGCCTCCACCTTTGCAGTCAGGAAAGCTTTCACATCACAGCTGACCCTGCAGTTTTTCTGTCTTGATGTTTTGGTCGCTCTAGTGCTGGAGTAAGCGCGAGGCCTAGGTTATATTGCCAGCTCACCCACTAACTTTCTTTTTTTTTTTTTTTTTTTTTTTGCAGTACTGGGGATTGAACTCAGGGGCATTCTACCTCCGAGCTACACCCCCAGCCCTATTTTTTTTTTTATTCTTTATTTTTGAAACCGAGTCTCACTAAGTTGTGGAGTGCCTCACTAGTTAGCTGAGGATGGCCGCAAACCCGGATCCTCTGGTCTCAGCCTCCCGAATGCTGGGATTACAAGCGTGCGCCACCACGCCCGGCTCACCCACTAACTTTCTGTGAGACCTGGGGTAAGTCACTCAACCCCTCCTTGTGCCTCAGCTCACTTCCTGTGGGGTCAAAGTTATATTGGTCTTCCCTGGGGTCTAGAACGTTGGGTCACGAACAAGCACCCGGGTTTTTTTGTTTGTTTGTTTTGTTTTGTTTTGGAGGTACTGGGGATTGAACTCAGGGGCATTCTACCTCCGAGCTATACCCCCAGCCCTATTTTTTATTCCTTATTTTGAAACAGGGTCTCCCTAAGTTGCGGAGGACCTCACTAGGTAGCTGAGGCTGGCTGCGAACCCGGATCCTCCGGTCTCAGCCTTCCAAATTCTGGGATTACAAGCGTGTGCCACCATGCCCGGCTCAAGCACCCGTTTTTTATTTCATTGTTGTGGGTTTTTTGTTTTTTGGTATTGGGGATTGAATCCAGGGGGATTTTACCTCTGAGCTATACCCTCAGCTCTTCTTGTTTTTTTTAATTTTGAAACAGTCTCACTAAATTCCTGAGGCTGGCCTTGAACCTCCTCTTGTCTCAGTCTCCCAAGTACTAGGGTTATAGGTGTGGGCTCCACACCCAGCTGTTATTTCATGTTTTGATGGTGCTTCATGATTGTAACCCCCCAGGTAGATCCAGAGTCTACTGGCCATCTTATTTCACACTTACTAATTCTTTTCTAGTCAGGTGCCATGACACATGCCTGTAATCCCAGTCTTGGGAGGCTGAGACAGAAGGATCACAGGTTTCCAGCCAGCCTTAGCAACTAGCAAAATAAATATAAAAAAGGCTAGGGGTACAGCGCAGAGGTGGGTTCAATCCCCATTACAACAACAACAAAAAAAAGCCAATTTTCTTTTGCTCCGGAGCTGAGAACGCCGACACTTTAAACAGATAGTTAAGTATGAATTAAAATGTAAGTGTAATTTCTCACAATTCTTGAATCCAAAGATGCTGTCTAATATAAGGGAAATACAGGTTCCTTTAGGGCTGTTCGTATGCTGAGATATTATCTTTCAAATAGTTATTAAAATATTCTGCTCGTAATGGTTCAATTGCTAAGGCAGAACTCACGTTGCTGTGGCTGAACATGGAACTCCTGTGCCGGTCCTTTGTGTTCAGAAGCCATTGTTCTCTGCTCTGGGCAGGGAGGTAACGGAAACCGAGTTAGCCTCGCGCCTTTGTGTTTCTTGCAGGCTGTCTGGACAGAACGCTCTGGCGAGGGGGACTCGGCTCTCTAGGGGGTGGCCGCTGCCCCGCCAGGGAAGCTTTTAAAACAAGCGATACCTAGGGAATAACTGGCCGCTCCGGGCAGGAGTGTGCTGGCCAGACACCCTTTGAAGTCAGCCCCTCTGCTCCCCCCTCGTCCTTTGGTGCTGAATGTCAGGATTTCCTGGTACAAATGCATTGAATATGGTCCTCTCGGCTGTTTTCCCCAAAAGAGCCATGGTGATGACCACGTTCCTTCCATGTGGAATCACAGGGATGCCCCTGGCCCCTGGCTGTGGGATTGCAGGGCTTTTGGAAGCTCCACTGTGAAGGTAGCTCTAAGGTGGGTGTTTTCTTACACCTTGAACCTGTGGTCGGCTCACATTGCTCTTCATGGTTCACAATGTTAACTTTTGCAGAAAGGAGGAGAACCAAGAAAGTCTGGCTGCTCCAGTTAAAACTGTGATGTTTGCTATTTTTATTTTTATTTTTTTTTTCCGGTACTGAGGATTGAACTCAGGGGCATTTTACCTCTGAGCTATACCCCCAGTCCTATTTTTTTATTCTTTTATTTTGAAACAGGGTCTCACTAAGTTGCGGAGTGCCTCACTAGGTAGCTGAGGCTGGTCGCGAACCTGGATCCTCTGGTCTCAGCCTCCCAAATGCTGGGATTATAAGTGTGAGCCACCACGCCCGGAGATGTTTGCTATTTTTATTTGTTTGTGGCTAATGTTGGTTAGTGGCGAGAATACTCTTCTAACCTTTGTCTGAATAAAGAGATTTGGGCAGGTGCCCAGCCTTCTGCATCCAAAACACTGGCTTGCTTCTACCAGAGAATGGAGAAGAGGAGACACTGGACAGTTAAGAAATAGCCACATGGTGTGCTTTATTATCATTATTATTATTATTATTATTACTATTATTATTATTATTATTATTATTATTATTATCCCAAAGGCCTTTCTGGAAGTTAATTGGAGGTAAAGAGAAGAAGGAGACTGGGTAGTCAGGCAAATGGGAACTTGTAAAGTTGTTTAATTTTTAAAGTCAGGCATCATTTATCTCAAACGGCTGTATTTTGTTTTACATCTTAATGACATTAGGGTCGCAGTTGTGCTGTGCTGTTTATTCCTTGCTGATAACTGGCTATTTTTTTTTTTTTTTTTTTTTTTTTGCAGTATTCACTGGCCTATGCCTGCCTGAAGCTAGTGAATTACTCCTTCTTCTTCTGGTTGCCTTTTTATCTGAGTAACAACTTCGGCTGGAAGGAGGCTGAAGCTGACCAGTTGTCCATCTGGTACGACGTTGGAGGAATCATAGGTATGTCCAGTGCTGCTGCTTCCATGATAGTCACTAGGAACCTTTTACTGGGTTATGAAATCTGGCTTCATTTAAAGTTTTATTACTCATTCCACAGCCATTTTTTCTAAAGTGTCCTGCCAGTAAACAACCAAAGCCTTAAAAAAAAAAAAAAAAAAAAAAAAAAAAAAAAAAAAAAAAAAAAAAAAAAAAAAAAAAAAAAAAAAAAAAAAAAAGAAAGAAAGAAAACATCCACAGGAAGGAAGGGAAGACCCAGCCCAAGGCAGGGCTGTGATTTATAGGACTGTCTTTTCTGAGTGCCTTGTTGATGGGTCAGTTCTTTTGTCTTGAGAAGCTTGGAGAACTCTTTAGAGCAATCCTTGTGTACTTTTCAGTGATGTCTGGCCTCCACAGCCAGTTGTGTGTGTGCGGTGCTGGGGATTAAACCCAGGGCATTCTACCTCCAAGCTACACTCCAGCCCTATTTTTTAGTCTTTATTTTGAAACAGGGCCTCACTAAGTAGCTGAGGCCTACTGCGAACCTGAGATCCTCCTGTCTCAGGCTCCCAAGTGCTGGGATTACAAGCGTGCGCTACCATGCCTGGCCCCTGCCCTATTTTTATTCTTTTTTTTTTTTTTTTTTGCAGTACTGGGGATTAAACTCAGGGGCATTCTACCTCTGAGCTATACCCCCAGCCCTATTTTTATTCTTTATTTTGAAACCGAGTCTCACTGAGTTGCGGAGTGCCTCACTAGGTAGCTGAGGCTGGCTGAGAACCTGGATCCTCCGGTCTCAGCCTCCCGAATGCTGGGATTACAAGCCTGCGCCACCACGCCTGGCTTTTATTCTTTATTTTGAAACAGGGTTTCACTAAGTTGTGGAGGGCGCTAAGTAGCTGAGGCTGGCTGCGAACCTGCAGTCCTCCTGTCAGCCTCCCAAGTACTGGGATTACACGTGTGCACCACACCATGCCTGGCACATCACCTTTTTTTAGACATCCTGACCAATTAGTTATTACCAAACTATAGTTGCTCATTTAATTTTAGTGACTATTTGTTGGCCGCTCACTACTAATAGCCAGTGAGGCAGGGTCCTTAATTAAACATCTTTTAAGTTAAAAAACAAAAAATTCAAGAGAAGTGTCTGCAGCTTGTAATTGAAGAAGCAGCAGTAAGTAAGGAATCCTGGATGGTTTTGATGATTTTTTTTCTTATTTTGATGTTTGATTTGTGGTGTCCTGTCCTCACCCACCTTCACGGCGATTTAACAGTCAGTTCCTCTTCCTAAGGGGAATGGTGGAGGAGACTTTGGGGAGAGTTGAGCCGTCTTTTTGGGGGCTGGACCCGATAGCAAGAGTAGCGGATCCCTGGGGAGCATGTCTCAAGCCGCTGGGCTCAATGCGAGATGGTTTTGACTGCGATGCCTTCTTTGTGCTTCAAGGTGGAACTCTGCAAGGCTTCATCTCTGACATATTACAGAGGAGAGCGCCAGTGCTAGCCCTCAGCCTGCTCCTGGCCATTGGGTCCCTCGTTGGGTATAGCCGTGAGTATTCCTTTGCAATTACGTGGTCTCTTTATCTTTTCGGAACAACCATGTGCCTGGAGTCAGTGATTAGTCCCTGGGGAGAGCCTGTGATCAGCCAGGAGACTTGAGATGCTTATCCCGCCCCGTGAGTGCCTGGGAACCCCGTCAGCACAGGGCTTTATTTGTGTTGGGAGGAAACTGGCATCTCTTCTCTTTGTGGATTTGTTTAAAAGCTGGCCTGGGAGTGTGTGCTTTGTTTGAGGGCTGACTCCAGAGGGCCAGTCTTAGAGCCAATAAAACAATAAAAGGGGCAAGATTTCAAAAGCGGGAAGACGCTAATTAGTAGGCTTGGTGTAAGTCCCTCAAGATGCTGTGGAGACCGGGCCGAGTTTTCTCTAGCTTTTAATAGTACCATTAACTTGAGCACCGGCAAGAGGCAGACATTACAAATAAAAGTTGGGAGGGACAGTGCAAGAGTGGTCTGTCTTTGTTGTCTCTGGGAGGGATTTGCAAGGTCGCCGAGATTGAGACCTTGGGGAGCTGTTCCTGGGGCACGCGTCACTGCTTTCCAGTCACTGTGGCCTGTCTGTGTCTCCTCACAGGTTCTCCAAACAATAAGTCCATCAATGCGCTTCTGATGACCGTCACAGGTACGGCGATGGCCCCGGCCATCCAGAGGGGAGGGACACTGCCTTCCCTCGCTCCATTGCTACTACAACTTAGTCACAGAGAACTCAAATGACAAAAGGAATCAGGCCTCCTTTTCTAGAACTATTCTCTGCTCTTAGGTGACCTTTTCATCCTCTTATGAGAAGCAATCTCTGTTGGGAGATTTTCTAAAAAAAAAAATTTTTTTTTGATACTGGAGATTGAACTTAGGGGCATTTTACCTTTGAGCTACATCCCAGCCCTTTTTATTTATTTATTTATTTTTATTTTTATTTTTATTTTATTTTATTTTTTTTTTGCAGTACTGGGGATTGAACTCAGAGGCATTCTACCTTCGAGCTACACCCCCAGCCCTATTTTTTACTCTTTATTTTGAAACCGGGTCTCACTAAGTTGCGAAATGCTTCACTAAGTAGCTGAGGCTGGCCGAGAACCCGGATCCTCCGGTCTCTGCCTCCCGAATGCTGGGATTACAAGCGTGCACCACCACGCCCGGCTTATCCCAGCCCTTTTTATTTTTTGTTTGGAAACATGGTCTTGATAGGATGCTGAGAGTCTCGCTTACATTGTTGAGGCTGGCCTTGAACTTGAGATCATTCTGTCTTAGCCTCCTGGGTACTGGTATTACAGGTGTGCACCAGCATGCCTAGTGATTTTCTAAAATTTTTGATTGTTGCTCTGGGTATGGCTTTAGAAAGCGGCTTTGGAAGGTGCCACCTGGGAAACCAGTTCAATCACACATGCTGTTGAAGTAGCTGACTCTCTGTGATTGTTTTCTCAGTCTGCTTGGTTGAATTTGGGGAGTCAGGTGCCAGTGTAGCAGCTCTGCCATGAGGAATTGGACGAGCTAGTTTAGTTTGTTACTAACGCAAACTTCAAAGGGTTAGAAAGGCTCCGTGTTTCCTTTTTTTTTTTTTTTTTTTTTT
>PVLC010007571.1:0-30933 GCA_004027655.1 Graphiurus murinus | reverse complement strand
TTATAAGTGTGTGCCACCACGCGTAGCTTTTTCCTTATATTTTTGATATCTTTAGGCTCTGTAAATATTCTAGAATGTCACATATTTCACAAAGATTTTAGGAAATGGATGCTAACTAGCTTGGCATGATGCTATCTAGAAGAGGTGGGAGAGTTTCCCTTTTTATCTGCTTCTCTCCAGCATACTAATTAAAATAATGGGGTGATACTTTGCCTCTCCCGGTGAATTGCTAGTATTGTTATGAGTCATGTTTTAATAAAAACCTGTTCTGTTTTTTACTTCAGGGTTTTTCATCGGTGGCCCTTCTAATATGATTAGCTCAGCTATTTCGGCAGACCTGGGTCGCCAAGAGCTGATCCAGGGGAGCAGTGAGGCTTTGGCCACCGTCACAGGGATTGTCGACGGGACGGGGAGCATCGGAGCTGCCGTGGGCCAGGTGAGAGCGGGGAGGCGCTGGGCTTCGGATGCTGCAGCTCCATCAGAAGTGGAACTGTGTGGTGGTGCGCACCTGGCATCCCAGTGAAGGGAGGCTGCCACCGAAGGATCTCAGGCCAGGCCAGCCTCAGCCACTTAGTGAGACCCTGTTTCAAAATAAACAATAGAAAGGGCTGGGAATGGAGCTGAGAGGTAGAATGCCCCTGGTTTCAATCCTTTGTACCAAAAGGAAAAATGTCCATCTGCCGGCTGGGCCACAGCAGGTGGCAGGCAGTCTGATGCTACAAATACTCCTCTACTGAAAGCCTGGGTTTCCACCTTCTCCCAGGTCCAGTTGATGTGACCTCATGCGGAGGGCCCTCCACCTTTTTTAGTTTCTTCTTTCCACTTTTACTTCCAGATTCTTCCTGCTAAAAAACTAACTAAGACTTGACAAGACTGATATTTCTGTCCCAGCCCATCACCTCCTGCTTTCCAGGCTGAACTTGACACTCCAAGGGGCGGGGGTGGGAGGCACCTCCATACAGACCCCACCTCATCCTCTCCAGTGTCCTCTGACCACCCCCCGTGTGGCCGTGGACTCTGCAGCTGCCTCTGAGTTACGTTCTGTTTCCTGCATGTCCCAGAACTCCACGACTGTGTTTCAGAGGGTGACTGTAATTGTCTCGTGTCAGAGCACTGAGCTGACTGCGCCCTGGGGACCTCCCCTGCCCTGGGCCTTGCCGAGACTCTCCTGTGATTCCATGTGAGAAAGCCTCTAAGCGAAGGTCGGCCTGCTGTGTGTAGTCCTGCCTAGCCAAACGGCGCTTTTTAGCGTAAATTCAGGCCTTCTCTCAGCAGGCTTCTCTCCTCCGGGACACTCGGGAGACGGGTCTCTCCTGGCCCTGCCACTCCGGGTCACGAGGGGTCATTTTACAACAATAAGGATTTGTGAATGATCTTCACAGATAGCCTTGTTGAACCTATGGAAGTAGACATTGAACGGGGGAAGAGAATAGACGTAGAACCTGGTCAGAGAAACAGGAAGCCAGTGGAGCCGGGGGACTAGCCTCGGAGAAGGGGTGAGCAGGTAAGGTCAGGAGAAGAACGAAGGGCAGCGGCTTCTCAGTGCTGATGTTGAGTTTGCAGTTTTGCTTGCATCTGGTTGCTATGGGTTAGTAAGAACGAGTGTTGAGGTGAACCGTCTTAATACTCTGCCCAGCCGTGGACTATGTACTTATTGTTAGCCTTTGTCTTGCTCATAACAACGTAGGCTTCATGGGGGGCCGTTTGGTTTCCGTTCCGCTGTAGCCCTCGTAGCTAGGATGGTGCCGGCAAGCAGCAGACACTCTGGGGTTCACTGAGTGTGTAGACTGAGCAGTTGACGCAGTTGAGATGCTAACCACACTTGATAGTATGACTAAAAGTCAAAAAAAAACAACAAAAACACTTAGCAGTGCATGGAGAATTACTCGATCTTGCTCTGGAGTAGAATTTTTTTTTGCGGTACTGGGGATTGAACTCAGGAGCATTCTACCTCCGAGCTACACCCCCAGCCCTATTTTTAATTCTTTAATTTGAAACCGAGTCTCACTAAGTTGCGGAGTGCCTCACTAGGTAGCTGAGGCTGGCCGTGAACCCGGATCCTCCGGTCTCAGCCTCCCGAATGCTGGGATTACAAGCGTGCGCCACCACGCCCGGCTTGGAGTAGAAATTTAAAAAATGCCACTGGTGACTGGTTCCGATGTCTTGTGTTGGGGTGAAAGGGGACTATTGGGCTTTGCCACATGCTCTTTTAGGTTATCCTTCCTCACTAATGTTTACTTTTTTTGGTACTGGGAATTGAACCCAGGGGCATTCTACCTCTGAGCTACATGCCCAGCCCTATTTTTAATTCTTTATTTCTGAAACAGGGTCTCACTAAGGAGCTGAGGCTGGCTGCAAACCTGCAATCCTCCTGTCTCAGCCTCCTAAATACTGGGATTACAAGCATGAGGCACCACGCCTGGCCCAAAATGTATATTTTTAGCAGTTAGAAAGAATTGAAGGATTGATAGATGCTACTACATAGATGAACCTCAGAAATACTATGCTAAGTGAAAGAAGCTAGTCACAAAAGACCACATAAAGCCACGTGTGGTGGTGCACACCTTTAATCCCAGGACTTGGGAGGCTGAGACAGGAGGATCGCAGGTTAGAGGCCAGCCTCATCAATTTAGCAAGACCAATTTCAAAAAATAAAAAATTTAAAAGGCTGGGGTTATACCTTAGAGATAGAATGCTCCTGGGTTCAAGCTCCAGTACAAAAGAAAGAAATTAATCTACTTTTCAACTACTTCATCTTATTTTTGTTTTGTTTTGTTTTATTTTATTTATTTATTTATTTTGCAGTACTGGGGATTGAACTTAGGGGCATTCTACCCCCGAGGTATACCCCCAGCCCTATTTTTTATTCTTTATTTTGAAACCGAGTCTCACTAAGTTGCGGAGTGCCTCACTAGGTAGCTGAGGCTGGCCTTGAACCCGGATCCTCCGGTCTCAGCCTCCCGAATGCTGGGATTACAAGCGTGCGCCACCACGCCCAGCTTGTTTTGTTTTAATATTGGAGATTGAACTCAGGTACATTTTTTGTCTTGGAGTGAAACTCCCAGTCTTTTTATTTTTTATTTTGAAAAAGGGTCTCACTAAGTTGCTGAGGCTGACCTGCGATCCTCCCATCTCAGCCTCCCAAGTACTGGGGTTACAGCCACATGGCACTACTTCATTTTATTAACTTACAAAGAATTATACTATAATTTATTTCTCTCTTTTAGTATCTGGTGTCTTTAATCCAGGACAACCTAGGATGGATGTGGGTTTTCTACTTTTTCATTCTCATGGTAAGTGTGTGCCCCCCTCTTTGTCATTTTTCTTAGTATAATTTAGTTCAGAGCATTTACTTAAGTCACTTCTTTTTTTTTTTTTGCGGTACTGGGGATTGAACTCAGGGGCATTCTACCTCCGAGCTATACCCCCAGCCCTATTTTTTATTCTTTATTTTGAAACCGAGTCTCACTAAATTGCGGAGTGCCTCACTAGGTAGCTGAGGCTGGCCGCGAACCCAGATCCTCCGGTCTCAGCCTCCCGAATGCTGGGATTACAAGCATGCGCCACCATGCCCGGCTTTAAGTCACTTCTTGAAACAGCAAAATTGCTGATTGCTTTTAAATACCCTTTCATGAAAAGAAACAATTTGTTAGTCTAAAAACACTCTTTTCTCCAGGAGGAAGAAGGCCCCTAGTTTGCCCTTGACCTGAGTCTAATGAGTATTGCCATTTATAATTCCAAAAAAAAGAGACTTAAGGACCTACCAGCCATTAATCCTATGCTCCTCAGGGCTGCTCTCTGTTAGTGTGATTTGAGATTTCTGCAGGAAATTATACTTTGCACCAAGCAACAGAGTTAAAAAGAAACCTTGCTCTAGTTAGCACTGTCCTGACCTCTGCAAGAAGTAGTTGTTAGGCCTTAGACAGTCGTGGCTGGGATATTGTACTTTCTGGGAATAAGGCCTGTGTTTTTGGGGAGGTGGGAATGGGGATTGAACCCAGGGATGCTCTACCTCTGAGCTACACTTCCAGCCCTGTTTTATTTTTTAAATTTTGAAACAGCCTCACTCAGTTGCAGAGGGCCTCAATAATTTTTTTTTTTTGCGGTACTGGGGATGGAACCTGGGGGCATTCTACCTCCGAGCTACAGCAGAGTGCCTCACTAAGCAGCTGAGGCTGGCCGCGAACCCGGATCCTCCAGTCTAAGCCTCCCAAATGCTGGGATTACAAGTGTGCACCATCACGCTGGGCTGGGCCTCAATAAATTGCTGAGACTGTTCTTGAACCTTTCCTCCTCCTATATCGGCCTCCTAAGTACTGAGATTACAGGCACATACCACCATACCCAGCTAGGCCTGTGTTTTTTTTTTTTTTTTTTTGTGGTACTGGGGATTGAACTCAGGGGCATTCTACCTCCGAGCTATACCCCCAGCCCTATTTTTTATTCTTTATTTTGAAACCGAGTCTCACTAAGTTGCAGAGGGCCTCACTAGGTAGCTGAGGCTGGCCGCGAACCCGGATCCTCTGGTCTCAGCCTCCCGAATGCTGGGATTACAAGCGTGCACCACCACGCCCGGCTGGGCCTGTGTTTTTAAAATGTTTCTTTCTGTTGGACAGGCATGTGACACACTCTGGTACCTTACTGATGGAACAGTGTTTAAGGCTTACCTATTCCAGAGTATGAAGACGGCCTGGTCCTCTGGGGGATGCATTTACTCTCTTGTCCTTAAATCTGAGGCATCCAACTGGAGGCAGCCTCAGCCACTCCTGGGCAGCTGTCCTCTAGCCCGCTCCAAGCCTGGGGTTGTCCAGCTGCAGGAAGTCCTGAGCTCTCTTCCCACTGCCCTTTAGCTGCTGCACCATGTAACTGTTCCAGTTCTGATGTCCCTGCTGAGTAGAGGGAAGTACCTTCTGACCAACCTACTGGTGTGCAGATCAGAGTAGAATTGTAGAGACACAACCTGGATCTACCCGGGTGGGTGGTGGACACCTGTAATCTCAGTACTCAGGAGGTTGAGGAGGATTGCAGGTTTGAGGCCAGAGTGCAGTATCGAGATCCTGTTTCAAAATAAAAACTGCTGGGAGTGTAGCTCATTAGTAGAATGCCCCTAGTTCCCAGTTCAAGAAAGAGAGGGAGGACAACTTGGATCTATTACAAGAAAACCACCAGGAGGGGTGCACACCTGTAATCCCAGTACTTGGGAGGCCAAGACAGGAGGATAACAGGTTTGAGACCAGCCTCAGCAACATAGTAAGACCTTCAGCATCCTAGCGAGACCCTTCTTCAAAACAAAAAATAAAAAGGGCTGAGGGTATAGCTTGGAGGTAGAATGCCCCTGGATTCAATTCCCAATACTACACATACACACACAAGAAGAAACTCTGTTTTCATCTGAGTTCCAGTAACAGTATTTTTGTTCTACCTATGGCAGTTGTGTATATCTATTCTTTTTTTTTTTTTTTTTTTTTTTTTTACAGCTAATGTGTCATCAAGCATGCTGTGATATTAACTGATTTTCAAGTCTTTTTTTTCCTGGGTGGTACTGGGGATTGAACTCAGGGGTGTTCTACCTCCAAGCTATACCCTCAGCCCTTTTTATTTTTATTTTGAAACAAGGTCTTGCTAAGTTGCTGAGGGTCTCACTAAGTTGCTGAAGCTGGTGTTGAACTGTGATCCTCCTGTCTCAGACTCCCAAGTATTAGAATTACAGGCATGTGCCACCACACCTGGATGAAAAGTCTTTTTATGTGTGTTTATGTGGTACTGGGGATTGAATCCAGGGGCATTCAGTCTCCAAGCTGCACCCCCAGGCCTGTTTTATTTTTATTTTGAAAGAGGATCTCCCTAGGTTGATGAGTCTCACTACTTGTGAGGCTGTCCTTGAACCTGCCATCCTCTTGTCTCAGCCTCCCAAGTACTGGGATTACAAGTGTGCATCACCACGCCTGGCTCAAGGATCACTTTTTTTTTTTTTTTTTTTTTTTTTTGCGGTACTGGGAATTGAACTCAGGGGCATTCTACCTCTGAGCTACACCCCTAGTCCTACTTTTTATTCTTTATTTAGAAACAAGGTCTCACTAAGTTGTGGAGGGCCTCACTAGGTAGGTGAGGCTGGCCACGAACCCAGATCCTCCAGTCTCAGCCTCTCAAATGCTGGGATTATAAGCATGTGCCACCACGCCCAGCAAAAAAAAAGTGATTTTTGTATGAAGAAAAATGAGTGTGATTGTTGGAATCCATCCTTACATCCCAAACACAATGCTCTAAGAGAAGTAAATTGTTGCTATACATGTCTAATCCTTTTTCTCTTTACAGACGAGTTGTACAATTCTGTTCATCTCCCCATTAATAGTGAAGGAAATGGTCTTTCTTGTGCAGAGGAGACAAGCTCGCACATTGAGTGAGTGACGAGTGCTGTCCAAAAAAAAAAAGAACAGTGGGAGACGCCGAGGACCTCAGGTGTTTTGATTCCCGTTTGGGGGTTGGCTCAGAGCGCCAGCATATCCTCGGCTCCCCAGGCCTCTTTCGGGGCTGCCAGCCCCCCGAGACAGTGGCCAGTGGCGAAGGCTGTGCTCTTTTTCTACACTACAGGAATCACCGTTGATGATTTTTACTGTTTCATGAACATCCTGAATGGCGGACCACTCTGCCAGCCTCTGCCTCTGTTTGGCCCGCTGAGGTTGGTCCCTTTGACCGGAACGGCGTGTTGGCCGTAGTCGCTCTCCAGTCTCGAGTCAGGTGAATGGGCGTTGTTGCGTGCCGCTTTGGCAGTGAGTTCGCGGGCAGTGGCTCGGAAGCGTCAGGTCCTGATGCAGAGCTGCGGGCGGGTCGAGCCTCAAGCCTGCCGTGGAGAGAACGTCTCTGTGACTGAGGCGGGAGGACCACGGACGCACTTGTTGCCTCGCCCCGGGACCTGCTGTAGGAGCAGCCGCATCCTCAGATGATTTTAACTCACTGTCCTCTGTCTTCACTCACACTTAGCCTTGACGCCTGGAGGGGATTGGTCTTCGGGGCTGTGGGCCCATCAGATGTCTTGAACATTCCAAGTGTAACTCTCCACCCAGATCTGCTGTCTGGGAACTTCAGGGACCTCTGCCTGGCCCGTTTTGGAGGACTGATCTGTGTCACAGCCGGGTTCCTGGAGTGACCTCAGCAGAAGACAAGAATTAAAGGAAAGGGAAAGACCTTTTGTACCAGAAGTGTGTGACGTTGACTCCCGTGAACGGGGTGTGAGGGCCCAAGGGATGTCTTCTTTGGAAGAACGTAGAGTTATGTTTGCAAGGCTGTGAATTCTATATTAATCAATGTTTTGAGGTCATTATATATATTTTAAATTATGTTAGCAAACTGGGAGGAAAATGTGCAATTTTGAGGAATACCTGATTTGCATTGGGTTAGGGAATATTTTTTCAACCTCTTGCTTTATACTCTGAAATGTAAGTGATGAACTTGTTAATGTTATTTAATCATGGAGATTTCCGATCACTTTATTGTTCATTAACTGACATAAAGGAAAAACAAAACATAGGACGGGGAAATAAACTGACTTTTATAAAAAGTGCCCACCTGTTTAGTTATTTAAATCTCTGCCATGAGCTCTGTGTTTTCTTTTCTTGCTCTATTTTTTGCAGTGCTGGGGCTGGAACTTAGGGCCTCACACATGCTGAACCAACACACTGTATACCCAGCTCCGCCCTAGAGTGAGCTGGGCCCTGAGGGTCCTGCCTCGAGCAGCCCACAGCTTGGCCGGGCCACACCCTGAGCTGCTAGATGTGAGAGTTGCCCTCTGAGAGCTTTTGTGGAAGACTGTGCTGTTTGGATAGTTGCCTGGCCGTAACTTAAGATCTGTGTAGATGAACCTGTTTCTGTATTGACCTGGTGCTGACATTGGCTCAGCAAGTTCCCTCTCCCTCGTTGTCAGAGGAGCAGCCCGTGTTTTCTTACCCAGTGTAACCTTGGTAGGTGGGTGTTCCCTTGATCCCTCTGCGCCTGAGCTGTACCTAAATCTAATTCTGCCAATGTAAGCCGAGTGTGGTGGCACACACTTGTAATCCCTGTACCTCAGAGGCTGAGACCCGAGGATACGGTTCTTGGCCAGCCTCAGCGAGTTCGTGAGGCCCTCTGCAACTGAGTGAGACCCTGTTTCCAAAACAAAGAATAAAAAATAGGACTGAGGGTGTAGCTCAGAGGTAGAATGCCCCTGGGTTCCATCTCCAGTACTGAAAATAATAATAATAATTTTGCCAATCTATGTAGGAATTTAAGGAATGCCCAAGAATCAACTTCACTTCTCTATTAACTTTTTTCCTTTGAAGAAAAGCCATAGTGAAGACCCATTGGGAAAAATGCATTCCCTCTCGGATAAATGACAATAATTTGAAAAAATGTAAAGCACAGTAGGAGGCTTTTACACCCGATCAAGGTTTACCGGGTGTGAAAAAATTTCCCTTTCAAGTTATTCATGTAGTAGAAATAAAGATAATTAATTCCTTAATAATAATTTAAAAGATGAAAATACATCTTTCCATGGCAGCTAGTTGAGGGACCAGAGTGCTGTGTGTGTGTGTGTGTGTGTGTGTGTGTGTGTGTGTGTGTGTTGGTGCGGCGGCTAGGGCCAGGGCCTTGCTCTTGCCAGGCAAGCGCTGTACCCAGCTAGCCCCTCGCCCTGGCGCTCCTTGAGGTGGCTCCCTGGGGGATCAGTCAGCACTCACACAAGAACGCCTGAGGCCTGCTGTGTGCATGGCGGTGCTGGGTGGCATGCAGAAGGCAGGCTGCTCTGGGCCCCTTCCTTCTCCTCCTCCTTCGGGGCCTCCAGAAACCCTTCCAGTCTCCCAGTAAATAAGGCCTTTTCTTATCTAGTTCTTCCAATGAGTGTCCTGTCTTTCTTTTTACAACCAGACCCTATACCAGATGCTATCTGCTGCCTCCCTGGCTATCCCGCTGACTTTCTCAGCTAGGGAAGGGTGTGTGTCTGCCCAGGACAGTCCTGCTTTATGCCTGTCATCTGCCACAATCACCAGTAGCGCCCCCTTGCACTCTGCACGTCCTGGTTTGGACACCCTGTCCTTAACATCTGACCTTTTAGCTCATTGCTCTACAGAAACTCAGCATCTGATGGTCACCAAATCTGGAGATTTCCCTCCTTGAATTCCTTACCTTTCTTAGTTTTTCTCTTGTATTTGACACTGATGGCCACCAACTCTTTCCTAGGACTTTTATTTCCTTGCTTCCATGGATGCGTATGGGAGGTGGACGGCTACTGGGGATTGACTCCAGGGGCATTCAACCTTCCAGCTTTTTATTTTATTGCTTTGAAACAGGATCTCAATAGGTTGTTGAGAGTCTCTCTAAGTGGCCGAGGCTAGTCTCGAATCTGATTCTCCTGTCTCAGCCTCCCAAGTACTGGGATTATAGGCATGCACCACCATATCCAACTGTTCTTTTTTTTTTTTTAATTTTTGTTTGGAAACAGGGTCTGTCTAGGTTGCTGAGAGCCTATCTCTGTTGCTGAGGCTGGTCTCAAACCTGGGATCCTCTTGCCTCAGCCTCCCAAGTACTGGGATTACAGGCATGTGCTACCATGTTTGGCCTCGTGGCATTTTAATTTGTTGCATCTGCTCACCTCCTGTGCCTTTTGCTGGGTTCTCTTCTCCCTTCAAACTCTGCTGGTTTCCTTTCTACAACAGCTCGGTGTCACCGACTTACCCTGATGAGATGTTTTTGCAAAGTACCAATAGCCCTGTTAAATACTTAGTGACTAAAGAGATAATAGCATCAATTTGTGAACTACTTCTAGTGGGTAGCTAAGAGCAGATCATAGCTGGGTGGTGCCACTCCGAGGCTCAGGCCGGAGAATCGCAAGTTCGAGGCCAGCCTGGGCAACTTGGTGAGAGCCTGTCTCAAAGTAAAAAAATAAAAAGGACGGGATGTAGCTCAGTGTCTAAGCACTTGCCTAGCATATGCGAAGCTCCGGGTTCCATCCTCAGAACCAGAACAAAAGAACAAAAAACAAAACAGGTCCCCAGGGAGGGAAGTGGGCTCAACTTACCTAACCTCAACCCTCTCCCTTCCCCACTCAGACCACTGTGCCAGTTACCTGCATTCATGGTTGTCATGTTTTCTAGGTCATAAATCCTTTGAGAATCTGAAAGTCACTCATGCAATCTCCAGATCAAAACACACAGAGTAGAGCCGGGTGTGGTGGTGCACGCTTGTAATCCCAGCATTCGGAAGGCTGAGACCGAAGGATCCGGGTTCGAGGCCAGCCTCAGCTACCTAGTGAGGCACTCCACAACTTAATGAGACCCGGTTTCAAAATAAAGAATAAAAAATAGGGCTAGGGGTATAGCTCAGAGGTAGAATGCCCCTGAGTTCAATCCCCAGTACCGCAAAAAAAAAAAAAAAAAAAACACAGAGTAGGGCTTGGTGGTGCACGCCTGTAATCCCAGTACTTGGGAGGCTGAGACAGGAGGATCGAAGGTTCAAGGACAGCCTCAGCATGTAGTGAGACTTATCAACCTAGTGAGACCCTGTTTCCAAATAAAATCAGGCTAGGAGCCGGGTGTGGTGGCACATGCTTGTAATCCCAGCATTCGGGAGGCTGAGACCGGAGGATCCTGGTTCGAGGCCAGCCTCATAACTCAGAGGTAGAATGCCCCTGAGTTCAATCCCCAGTACTAAAAAAAAAAAAAAAAAAAAAATCAGGCTAGGCATGTAGGTCAAAGGTAGAATGTTTCTGGGTTGAAACCCCAACAGCACAAAAACAAAACAAAACAGAAGAAGATCAAAACACACATGTACACTTGTAATCCCAGTACTTGAGAGGCTGAGACCGGAGGATCCGAGTTCACGGCCGGCCTCAGCTACCTAGTGAGGCCCTCCGCAACTTAGTGAGACCCTGTTTCAAAATAAATAATAAAAAATAGGGCTGGGGCTATAGCTTGGAGGTAGAATGCCTCTGAGTTCAATCCCCAGTACCGCAAAAAAAAAAAAAAAAAACCACACACATGTGATATAACCGTTAAGGAGAAACCTTAGGTGAGCAAAGTTGACTTAACTGAAGATGATGGGGGGAGGAGGAACACCCGAATGCACATGATGTACTTCCTTTTTTTTTTTTTTGCGGTACTGGGGATTGAACTCAGGGGCATTCTACTTCCGAGCTATACCTCCAGCCCTATTTTTTATTCTTTATTTTGAAACCGAGTCTCACTAAGTTGTGGAGTGCCTCACTAGGTAGCTGAGGCTGGCCTCGAACCTGGATCCTCAGGTCTCAGCCTCCTAAATGCTGGGATTACAAGGGTGCCTGGCCCACATGATGTGCTTTCACATGCATATCAAAGTCGATCATTAATCTGAATCTGAAAAGCAGGGAGGTCGAGGGAGTGGGGCAGGAATTGGGGTAGGGTTAAATGAGAAATGTATAAGTCTTTATCAGCTTGTACCTAAAAAGATGTATGATTACAATGTACCAATTAAAAAAAGAAAAATTAAAAAAATAACAGTGAAGATTTTACCTTTTTTTTTTTTTTTCCAGTACTGGGGATTGAACCAAGGGGCATTCTACCTCTGAGCTACACCCCCAGCCCTATTTCATTTCTTTTATTTTTATTTATTTAATTAATTTATTTATTTTTTGCGGTACTGAGGTTTGAACTCAGGGGCATTCTACCTCCAATTTATAGCCCCAGCCCTATTTTTTATTCTTTATTTCAAAACAAGGTCTCACTAAGTTTCAGAGGGCCTCACTAGGTAGCTGAAGCTGGCGGAGAACCCGGATCCTCCGGTCTCAGCCTCCCAAATGCTGGGATTACAAGCGTGTGCCACCACACCCGGCTTCATTTCTTTTATTTTGAAATTGGGTCTCGATAATTTGCAAAGGGCCTCACTGAGTTGCTGAGGCTAGTTGAGAACCTGAGATCCTCCAGTCTGAGCCTCCCAAATACTGGGATTAAAAGCGTGTGCCACCATGCCCAGCTCAGTGAAGATTTTATTACAGGTGTTCCTGGACCAAAATGTAAAGTTCTTCCTTGGACCACAAAGTTAGAAACCTTGGTCAGAGGTGAGAGCTGGACAGTGTTTCTCTGCAGTGAGTGTGTGTTTGTGTGTGTGTGTGTGTGTGTGTGTGTGTGTGTGTGTGTGTGTGTGTATGTGTTACTGGGGATTGAACCCAGGGGTGTTCTACCTCCAATCAAACTAGCTAGCTGTACGATGGCCGTGCGTCCTGGCTCACTCTTCTCTGTCATACCCTTTGTTCCCTCTCCGAGTTCTGAACCTTCATTTTCTTGCAGCCTTGCCCAGTGGAATCTAAGGAGCCTCTCTCTCCTAACCAGCCCAGCATGCCGCCATGACCTGGCCTTGATCTGGTTGGTGTTTCTTTTTTCTTTTCTTTTCTCTTTCTTTTCTTTCTCTTTCCCTCCCTCCCTCCCTCCCTCCCTCCCTTCCTCCCTTCCTTCCTTCCTTGTCATTGGGGATTGAACCCAGGGCATTCTACCTCTGAGCTACCTCTAGCCCTATTTTATTCTTTATTTTGAAACAGGGTCTCACTGAGTTGCCAAGGGCCTCCCTAAATTGTCGAGGCTGGCCTCAAACACTGATTCTCTGGTCTCAGCCTCCCAAGTACTGGGATTACAGGCGTGCACTACCACACCCAGCAAAAGTTTGTCTTTTTTTGAAAACTTTGCTCTATTCCCTGATCGTCTTCCCTCTTCTGTGTCCCTGGAGCGTCCAGGAAGATGCATTACTTCAGGTCAGCCTTGCCTCCTCTTCAGCCTCCTGCTCAGCTCCCCCTCGCTAAGGAATGTCCCATTCACTTTGAATGAGGTTCTCGCTTCTAAAATGCCATCAGTCTATTACTGCTTTTCAGGGCCTTCTGATTAACAAAATAACACCACCCCCCTTTGCCCTTTGTGAAATTAGACCCGCGCCAGGCATGGTGGCGCACTCTTGTAATCCCAGTACTTCGGAGGCTGAGACAGGAGGACTGCAGGTTCGAAGCCAGCCTCAGCGACTTAGTGAGGCCATCTATAACTCAGTGAGACCCTGTTTCAAAATAAAAGAATAAAATAGGGCTGGAGGTGTGGCTCAGAGGTAGAATGCCCCGGGTTCCATCTCCAGTACCACAAAAAAAAAAAAAGAAAGAAAAAAAGAAATTAGACCCCCCCCCCAAAAAAAAGCAAAATCATTTGAGACTCCTTATGGTCCCCTTTCTCCCTATGGGACAAGGAAGTTGTCATCTCAGAATGTCAGCATGAGAGAAATGCAGATAAAAGGGCCCCCTGTTGGATTTAATGGGATAATTGTACTTAGGTCAAACCTTTCATCCAGGACTTCAAAAGCCTCTACCTTGTTTCACAGTTATTATCGGAGGCCCAGAGAGTGACACCGGGCTGCCATAGGCCTGGATCTTTATGCGTGTGCATTTATTTATTTAGCATTGTGTTTGTTTTCCTGGGCTCAAGATAGAGAGTCTCAAGAACCTAAAGGCACCGCAATTGATTTCCATTAGAAAACAGCCGTTAAGAATAGCCAATGTAAAGCCGGGAGTGGTGGCGCACACTTGTAATCCCAGCATTCGGGAGGCTGAGACCGGAGGATCCGGGTTCGAGGCCAGCCTCAGCTACCTAGTGAGGCCCTCCGCAACTTAGTGAGACTCGGTTTCAAAATAAAGAATAAAAAATAGGGCTGGGGATATAGCTCGGCGGTAGAATGCCCCTGAGTTCAATCCCCAGGACCGCAAAAAAAAAAAAAAAAAAGAATAGCCAATGTAGCCAGGCGTGGTGGCGCACGCTTGTAATTCCAGTATTTGGGAGGCTGAGACTGGAGGATCCAGGTTTTCGGCCAGCCTCAGTTACTTAGGCCATTTGCAACTTAGTGAGACCCTGTTTCAAAATAAAGAATAAAAAAATGGGGCTGGGAGTGTAACTCGGACATAGAATGCCCCTGGCTTCGATCCCTAGTACCACACACACACACACACACACACACACACACACACAAAAACCAAAAAGAATAGCCTACGTGACTTGCCTCGGTTTCGCAGAATGAAGATATTAATGACGATATAAAACAAAGAGCGCGGGCTCTAGGGCCAGGAGGAGCCCAGCGCAGCTTCCCAGAGGCGCCCCCAGCAGGGAAAGGCGTTCAGTTCTCAGACCTGATGCCTTCAGAGGTGACTCCTGAGCAAGCTCTCAGGAGGATGTTCCTGCCACGGAGCCCCCAGACTGTCCCTCAGCGAGCACTCCTTTTTCTTTTGTTCTGGGGATTAAACCCAGAGGCATTCTACCTTGAGCTACCTCCCCAGCCCTTTTTATTTTGGAGCAGGGTCTCACTAAGTTACTCAGCACTGGGATTGCAGATGTGCACACCAGGCCCCGCTTAGCAGAACTCTTTTATTTATTTATTTATTTTGTGGTACCAGGGATTGAACCCAGGGGCATTCTGCCTCTGAGATATACCCCCAGCCCTATTTTATGTTTTCTTTAATGTCTCACTAAATGCTGAGGCTGTTCTTTAACTTGAGATCCTCTGAGTCACCATGCCCTTAGCAGAACTTTTTTTTTTTTCTTTTTTTTCAGTACTGGGGATTGAACCCAGGGGCATTCTATCTTTGAGCTACACCCCCAGCCCTATTTTTACTCTTTATTTTGGAACAGAATCTCCCTAAATTGCGGAGGGCCTCACTAAGTAGCTGAGGCTGGCCGCAAACCTGCAATCCTCCTGTCTCAGCCTCCAGAGTATTGGGATTACAGGCGTGTACCACCACACCCAGCTAGCAGAACTCTTGAGAAGCAAGCCGGCACCATGACTGAGGAGAGATTCTCTAAGTTCAAACAGGCTGAAGCCTGCGTCCTGCCCTCAATTAGAGCCGGGGGTGGAGAGCGAGCTGGCACCGTCCACGTGTATAACTTTCCACCAGCTTGCTGAACGCGGTAGTTCAGATGCACAGTTTTATATCAGCGTTTGTGTTTTCCTAGTCTCCCCCTCCCCACCTTTAAGAAACTCCTGGCCTATAAGCCCCTGTCCCTGTCACAGGCCTCTTACACCTCCTGACTCAGCAGGGGGAGACAAAGTCCCAAAGAACCTGCTTGCTGTGCTTTTCTGCACGGGACATTGGGACCCATTCTTTATGTCATTGTCACTTTATTATTTATTTATTTTAGTACTGGGGATCGAACCCAGGGGCATTCTATCTCCAAGCTACACCCTCATTTTTTAGTTTGAAACAGGGTCTTACTAAGCTGCTGAGGGTCTCAATAAATTGCTGAGGCTGGCCTTGAACCTGTGATCCTCTGGTCTCAGCCTCCCAAGTACTGAGATTACAAACTGTGCACCACAACTGGCTTCATTATCACTTTAGATTCATTTGATTGGAAACCTTCTGGGTGTTTCTGCTCCCTCCTTTCTCCTCTAAATTCTCAGTTCCTTTCTCAGCCTCCTGTTCCTGTTTGAATGATTAAGATCAACTAAAAGAGCCGGGCGTGGTGGCGCACGCTTGTAATTCCAGTACTTGGGAGGCTGAGACCAGAGGATCCGAGTTTGCAGCCCGCTTCGGTAACTTAGGAGGCCCTCCGCAATTTAGGCAGACCCTGTTTCAAAATAAAGGACAAAAAATAGGACTGGGGGTGTAGCTTGGAGGTAGAATACCCCTGGGTTCAATCCCCAGTACTGAAAGAAAAAGTTGGGCTCAGAGTCTCAGAGGCACACTTGTAATCCCAGTACTTGGGAGGCTGAGACAGGAGGATTGCAGGTTCGACTGCAGGTTGTTAGCCTCAGCAAGTAGTGAGATTCATCAACCAAGTGAGACCTTGTATCAAAATAAAAATAAAAACAGGGCTGGGGGTGTAGCTTGGAGGCCCCTGGGTTCCATCCCCAGTACCACAAAAATAAAGGAGGGCTGAACAACTTCACCCTACTTCCACTCCCTGTCGTTAGCTGCTCACCACCTTTTTCTTCAGCCTCTAAGTTCCCAGGCCTCTAAGTTGAGGCAATGGGGAAAGTAGAGATGCCCTGACCTGCAGCTTCCAGTTCTGCCACTGTGAAGGGTGAACAGATTTTCCAGATGGAGGGGCCGCTATGCATACCTCAGTGTCTTGTATTTTTCTTTCTTTCCTTCTTTCTTTCTTTTCTTTCCTCCTTTTTTGTGGTACTGGGATTGAGCCCAGGGGCATTTTTACTTCCACGCTACACCCTTAGTTCTATTTTTATTATGAGACAGGGTCTCACTAGATTACAAGCGTGCACCACCACGCCCAGCTTTTATTCTTTATTTTGAAACAGGGTCTCACTAAGTTGCAGAGGGCCTCACTAAGTAGCTGAGGCTGGCTGTGAACCTGCAATCTTCCTGTCCCAGCCTCCCAAGTACTGGGATTACAAGCATGCACCACCACACCCAGCTCCAGTTCTTTACTGTGTGTGTGTGTGTGTGTGTGTGTGTGTGTGTGTGTGTGTGTGTGTGTGTGTCTGTTACTGAGGATTGAACTCAGGATCTTGCACATGCCAGGCAAACACTCTATCACCGAGCTATATTCACAGACCCTAAAAACAAAAAAAATAAAACATTTACTTGGGAGGCAGAGGCAGGAAGATTGCAGGTTCAAAGCCAGCCTCAGCAACTTAGCAAGGACCTCAGCAACCCAGTGAGACCCCGTTTCCAAATAAACAAAATTGGCTCATGCTCTTCATTCACTTCCCGGCCATGTCTTCCTACAACTTTCAGGATCCAGCAATTCCTGGCCAAGAAACAAAAGCAAAATCATTCCATTCCCCAGTGGATTTGGATGAGCTGGGGCTATAAAGAATTAGACATGAAGCTGGGCGTGGTGGCGCACGCTTGTAACCCCAGTACTTGGGAGGCTGAGACAGGAGGATCTAGATCCTCGGCCAGCCTCAGCTACTTAGTGAGGCCCTCCACAACTTAGTGAGACCCTGTTTCAAAATAAAGAATAAAAAAATAGGACTGGGGGTGTAGTTCGGAGGTATAATGCCCCTGAGTTCAATCCCCAGTACTGCAAAAAAAAAAAAAAAAAAAAAAAAAAAAAAAAAAAAAAAAAAAAAAAAAAAAAAAAAAAAAAAAAAAAAAAGAAAGAAAAAGAAAAAGAAGAAAATCCCTCTATTCCTCTATTCAATCCCTAGGACCAAAATATAAAAATAACCTGCAGGTATTAGGACATCTCAGTATCATGTAGCGAACTAACTCTCCCCTCCATTCTGCAAACCTGCCTCCTGTACAACTTCCCCCTCGGTCTTAGCTTTGCAAACCAGTCGGAACAGTTTTTGAGTCCAGGAGCTCTCATCACTGTCGGCATCTGCGCCTTACTTCTCCTGCTTACCAGTTTCCCTTAAACTCTCTGGCAACACCTTCTTCCGTTCCCCCAGGCCCACAGCCTTAAGCACCATTCTGACACATCTGCCTCTCTCCCCAGGTGTTGCTGGTTTTTTCCCTTTCTAATTTGTGTGTGTGTGTGTGTGTGTGTGTGTTACTGGGATTGAACCCAGGGTCATTCTACCTCCGAGCTACACCCCCAGCCCTATTTTTTATTCTTTATTTTGAAACCGAGTCTCACTAAGTTGTGGAGTGCCTCACTAGGTAGCTGAGGCTGGCCGTGAACCCAGATCCTCCCGTCTCAGCCTCCCAAATGCTGGGATTACAAACGTGCGCCACCACGCCCGGCTTTTCTATCCTCTGCTTTGAAACAGGGTCTCACTAAGTTGTGGAGTGCCTCACTAAGTAGCTGACGTTGGCCATGAACTCAGATCCTCCGTTCTCAGCCTCCCAAGTACTGGGATCACAAGCGTGCAACACCGCGCCCGGCTCTTCTCTTTCTATTTTATACAGTAGACACAATGTGCACCTCAAAATCAGACTTCAGTTTGATTAGTTCCTTAATTCTAGCAGGAATTGCTGAATGTTAGACACCAGCATATAAAATCAAGTCTCTGCTCCCAAACGGCTGATAATATCGTGAGGGCGAGCGTCACCTGGGTTAAACACTGCGGTGGGATAAGTGCTGTGCTGGGTTATGGCCAGGGCAGTGAGGGGTACTGAAAACAGGCCCCTGGGAAGATCAGAACAACTAGACATGACGCTGGGTTGCTCTTGAGCAGTAGGAGAGTCTTAGAAGATGGAACGGGTGCAGAGATGGCCAGGCAGCGGTGCACCGGGAGCCAGCTCGCTCTGCAGCTGCAGAGGGGGACTTGCAGGTGCGGGCCGAGGTGGCCCTGCAGAGCCGCTCAGCAGGGACCTTGCGCTGAGGGCCGAGGAAGAGCTGGGTCGTGGGCTAGAATGCTTGGGTGGGAGGGAAAGAGGGACGACGGGTCTCAGGTGACACTGGATAGAAAGAAGGGACATAGGAAGGAAGCCATGGCTGAGCTGGGAGGAGCTGAGGGCCTAAGGTCAGGTTGGGAGAAGGGAACAGAGTTGGGGAAGATTTAGAAGGTAGAGTTCACAAGGGCTGTTGCAAGTGGCTTTAAGAGTTGAGGGTACAGCCAGGCGTGGTGGTGCACACTTGTAATCCCAGCATTAGGGAGGCTGAGACCGGAGGATCCGGGTTCGCGGCCAGCCTCAGCTACCTAGTGAAGCTCTCCGCAACTCAGGGAAACCCTGTTTCAAAATAAAGAATAAAAAATAGGGCTGGGGGTGTAGCTCAGAGGTAGAATGTTCCTGAGTTCAATCCCCGGTACCGCAAAAAAAAAAAAAAAAAAAAAGAGTTGAGGGCAGCTGGGTATGGTGGTGCACGCCTATGATTCCAGTACTTGAGAGGCTGAGATGGGAGAATCACAGGTTCGAGGACAGCCTCAGCAACTTAATGAGACCAAAATAAAAAAAAATAAAATAGGTCTAGGGATGTAGCCCAGGGGTAGAAACCCCTGGTTTAAAAAAGAAAACAAAAAAAAAAAAAAAAAAAAAAGGAAAGAAAGAAATGGTTTGTAGAGCTGGGTGTCGTGGCACACATTTGTAATCCCAGTACTTGGAAGGCTGAGACAGGAGGATGGCAGGCTCAAGGACAGCCTTGGCAAGGGAGACTCACAGCAACCTAGCAAGACCCTGTTTCAAAATAAAAAATAAGCTGGGCATGGTGGTGCACACTTGTAATCCCAGGATTGGGAAGCTGAGACAAGAGGATCACAGGTTCATGGCCAGTCTCAGCTACTTTGTGAGGCCTTCCGCAACTTAGTGAGACCCTGTTCCCAAATAAAAATAGAACTGGGAGTGTAGCTCAGAGGGAGAATGCCCCTATGTTCAATCCCCAGTACTGCAAAATAAACAAACAAACAAACAAATAAATAAAATAGATCTGGGGGTGTAGCTCAGATATAGAATGCTCCGGGTTCAATCCCCAGTACCACAAAATAAATAAACATAAAAATAAACAAATAAATAAAAATTAAAGATATAAAAAATGGTTTGACATAGTTCCTCTCTTCTGGACTGAACCTCTAAGGATGCCGCCTCCTCCAGCTCCTGGACCTCCAAGTGCCTTCTTCGTATTCAGTGAATATTTGTTAGTGAGACACGCTGCCTTCCCATCTTTCCGAGCACAGGTGTGACATTGCCTTTCTCAATGGCCATCCCCCAGGGTCTGTGGCAGTGAGGGGATGGGTGTCAGGGGGTGGGGGGCATCGACTTTCCCGTGTGCATCCTCTTGCAGTTTAGGACAGAGCGGCGTGAGGACGTTCACACACATTCTAATGTAAATTCCCATGGACGAACTGGACAGCATTTGGTAGGCTTGATAAAGTCTCTATAACACCTCTTTTTTTTTTTTCCTCTTGTGGTACTGGGGATTGAAACCAGGAACTTCTACTTCTGAGCTACACTCCCAGCCTTATTTTATTTTATTTTATTTTGAAACAGGGTCTCACTAACTTGTGGAGGGCCTAGCTAAGTGGCTGAGGCTGGCCTCCAACCTGCAATTCTCCTGTCTCAGCCTCCCAAGTACCAGGATTGCAGGCCTGTGCCACCGCACCCCATCAGCACCTCACTCTTTGTATGAGCGACTCCCATGGAGCTAAGTTGTCACGGACCACATGGGCGTCAGATTTCCTGAGAACTTAATTCCAAGTGCTGTGCAGTCACGCAGAGCTGCAGCGCCCAGTTTGATGTTTCCTTTGACAACCTGGAACCTAAACTCACTCCTTGGGTCCTTTCAGCTCAATAAGCGGCCAGGCGATTCATTTGGTAAATTCTGCAAGGTCGGCCCTGCCCTGCCCTGGAATGGCTTCTCCACGGGGCTGAGAAGGAGGAGGCTCCCAGTCTTGGTTTCCCATCAGCGGTTTCCAGGAACGAAGAAGGCAGCAGAAAGAATTGGATGGTTTCTGCCTTGGGCTAAAAGCATTCATACCCCTGTTCCTACAGCACTGTCTCTTGGCAGCCAGACCAGGAAGGAGAGGAGCTGTGAGAGGTGCCGGGGTGCCAACCAGAGCATCCGTGTCCTTGACGCGGCTCAGAATAGCATCCAGAGCGTGCGGTGACTCATCGCCCGCAGCCTGCCCACCCGGGATCCGAGAGACAGCCGAGCAGCAGCGCCAGCGCAGGCTGAGTCAGGGCTCCTGCAGCTTCCGCCGGCCTGAAATCCCCAGCCTTCCTCAGTCAGCTTAGCGGGGAGGAGACCCGAGAGAAAGGCACTAGGCGATGTCGGCGAGGAGAGGGGCCCCAGAGCTTTTTGGTTCCAGGGATTGAACTCAGGAGCATTCTAAGGTTGAGCTACACCTCCAGCCGTGTTTTGTTTTTTTTTTTTTTTTTTTTTTGCAGTACTGGGGATGGAACTCAGGGGCATTCTACCTCCGAGCTATACCCCCAGCCCTATTTTTTATTCTTTATTTTGAAACCGAGTCTCACTAAGTTGCAGAGTGCCTCACTAGGTAGCTGAGGCTGGCCGCGAACCCGGATCCTCCAGTCTCAGCCTCCCGAATGCTGGGATTACAAGCGTGCGCCACCACGCCCGGCAGCCTCCAGCCGTTTTTATTTTTTAATTTGAAACAGGGTCTCACTAAGTTGCTGAGAGGGCAAAGTTGCTGAAGCTGGCCTCGAATCTGCGATCCTCCTGTCTCAGCCTCCCAGACGTGCACCGCCAGGCCTGGCTTGTCGTGCCCCTCTTCAGTCTCATCTGCAGTCAGTCCTCTCTCTTTGACCCACTGATTCTGTTTCCTTTTTATTCTTTTTTTTTCTCTCCCCTTGCTCAGCAAGAATTATATTTATGTATGATATCACAGCAGCTGGATTTTTGCTTCCGGGGATAATTTCTCTGTCAGGTGCGTCTCTTGGGTGACCCTGGCCTATCGCTGGTCATGACTGGAAAGGGCGTCAGGTTGCTCTCAGGTGGACCTGTGTGGGTGGAGGCCCAGGCGCACCACCTTCATCCCCTGGACCTGCAGCACAACCCCTCACTTAAAAACCATCCCAGGTCCTGTGTCGACCGAAAGTCACAACTCTGCTTTGAGGAAATAAGAAAATGTTTTATTCCAAGACAACACAAATGATCATGACCCAGACACACAAACTCAAGTTAATGGCATGAACTCCGGAAGGACATGGTTCCCCAAGGATGTGGTTCTCCTATTAAGAAATGACACGGGAAGCTGGGTGTGACGGCACACACTTGTAATCCCAGCATTTGGGAGGCTGAGACAGGAGGATCTGGGTTTGATGCCAGCCTCAGCTACCTAGTGAGGCACTCTGCAACTTAGTAAGACCCTGTTTCAAAATAAAGAATAAAAAATAGGGCTGGGGGTATAGCTTGGAGGTAGAATGCCCCTGTGTGCAATCCCCAGTACCGCCAAAAAAAGAAAAAAAGAAATGACACAGACCTTACATAGTTCCTCCAGAATAGGTGTGGGTTGCCAGGTAGGTGAATTACAAAAAGGTAGGAAAATCTTCCATGGAATTCAGATTTTTTTTTTTTTTGCTTTTGTTTTTGTGCTGGGGATTGAACCCAGGGGCATTCTACCTCCGAGTTACACTCACAGCCTTTTTTATTATTTTATTTTGAAATGAGGTCTTACTATGTTGCTGAAGGTCTCACTAAATTGCTGAGGCTGACCTTGAACCTGTGATCTTTCTGTCTCGATCTCTGAAGTACTGGGATTACAGGCATGTACCACCGCTCCTGGCTTCAGATCTTGTTTTTGTTGTTGTTGTTTTGAGGTACTGGGGATTTAACTCAGGGGCATTCTACCTCCGAGCTATACCCCCAGCCCTAGTTTTTATTCTTTATTTTGAAACTGGGTCTCACTAAGTTGCAGAGTGCCTCACTAGGTAGCTGAGGCTGGCCTCGAACCCAGATCCTCCGGTCTCAGCCTCCCGAATGCTGGGATTACAAGCATGGGCCACCACGCCCGGCTCCTAGTTTTTATTCTTTATTTTGAAACTGAGTCTCACTAAGTTGTGGAGTGCCTCACTAGGTAGCTGAGGCTGGCCTCGAACCCGGATCCTCCGGTCTCAGCCTCCTAAATGCTGGGATTACAAGCGTGCTCACCACACCCGGCTCAGATCTTGTTTTTAATAAAACGAGAGCTTTTCTATAGGATTCATATGCGGTCTCATCACCAGCTATAGATTAAATAGAGATGAGAGGTCTATTGACCCTAACAAACACTTGAAAATTTTATGCAGTAAGCCAGGCATAGTGGTACATGCCTGTAATCCCAGTATTTAGGAGGCTTTGACAGGAGGATTGCAGGTTTGAGGCTAGTCTCAGCAATTTAGCAAGACCCTGTCCAAAATTTAAAAAAATAAAATAAAAAGGGTTGGGGATGTAGTTTGGAGACAGAATGCCCTTGGGTTCAATCCCCAGGACCAAAAAAAAAAAAAAAAAAAAAAAAAAATTATGTAGTAGTTACACACACAAAATGCTAAGTCAGACACAGCTGTCAAAGGGGCTCAAAATAGCTTAATACGACTCGGGCTTCTTAATTCACAATGCTCCGCTCTCTGCAAGGTCACACGGCTCCAGTCGGTGGAAGTTAAACAATGAAGTCTCTCTGGAGAAACTCCAACTCATGCATGTCAGGCTTCAAGGCCGACCGTCTGCCGGACATCTGGTCAACCTGGGCCAGGCGGCCTCTCCAATGGCCCCAGCGGCTGAGCTCTGGTTCTCCCTCCAAGGCCCAGCACTGGCCAGCCACCTCGCTTCCCTCGAGCAGCAAGTCCTCTCCTCCCTTTGCCACGTTCACAAACCCGGTGTTCCTGGATCCTCTCCAGTTAATACTGTGAAGTGTCCTGGTTCTTCCACAGCGAGGGAGCTCTACGGCTTTCCAGCTGTGCGTGTGGCTGTCATTACCAGAATCTTTCCAAGACACTTGATAGAAACGCAGATTCGGGGACTCGTGTCGGGTGACACAGCACTGGCTGGGGCGGGGACGATCCCGTTCTCCTGTCCCTGTCGTGCTCCGGGGAGGAGGCAGCTTTAGCAACCAGGCACCCGAATGTGTTTATTTCTAAAAAGAGCCACTCAAGAGCAGGAACCGGGGGCCATGGAGCCCAGGTCCTGCACGAGGAGAGAAAACAGGAGGAGGCTGGATGCGGATGGTCCTGCGCTTTTGAACCAGAGTTAAAACTAGTAATAAAGACGTCCCAGTCTCCACATCACAGCTGATCCCACACGCCGTAGGAGGGCGACCCACTTACTTCAAACACGTTATGCAACTTGGAGAGCACGAGGGGCAGTCAGCACAACCCACTGCAAGGGAGCTCCTGGGAGCTGAAATGTGAGATGCTTTGAAATAGCACCATTTCTCTCATCAGGGCCATCCATGAGGTGGGGGGGACAGAGTCAGCCCCAGTGCAAAGCGGGGACACTGAGGCACAGTGACATTGTCATTCATCTCCTTCCTTCCTTCCTCACTCTCTCCCTCTCTCTCTCTCTCTTTTTTTTTGTATCGGGGATTGAACCCAAGGGCATTCTACCTCCAAGCTACACTCCCAGTCCTTTTTTTTTTTTTCTTGTGGTACTGGGGATTGAACCCAGGGGCATTCTACCTTCCCGCTACACCCCCATACTATTTTTTAAAATTCTTTATTTTGAAACAGGGTCTCACTAAGTTGCAAAGGGCCTCACTAAGTAGCGAAGGCTGACCATGAACCCAGATCCTCCTGTCTCAGCCTCCCAAGTACTGGGATTACATGCGTGCGCCAGGACACCCAGCTTATTCTTTGTTTTGAAACAAGATCTCACTAAGTTGCAGAGGACCTCACTAAGTAGCTGAGGCTGGCTGTGAACCTTTGATTCTCCTGTCTCAACCTCCCAAGTACTAGGATTATAAGCATGCACCACCAGGGCCAGCCTCCCTCCCTCCCTTCCTTCCTTCCTTCCTTCCTTCCTCCCTCCCTCCCTCCCTTCCTCCCTTCCTTCCTCCCTTCCTTCTTCCCTGGTATTGGGGATTGAATTCAGAGTCATTCTACCTCCAAGCCACACCCCAGTCCTTTTTTTTGTTTTGTTTTGAAACAGGGTCTTGCTAAATTGTTGCAGCTGGCCTCCAACCTGCGATCTTCCTGTCTCAGCCTCTCAATTTCTGGGATTACTGTAATCCCAGAAATTTCCCACCTCGAGAGTGCGCGCACCGCCCGGGCCCTCGCCGGCCTCCTCGCTCGCCTGGTCCTCGGTCCTGCGTCCTGCGTCCTGCGTCCACTCGCTCTTCTTTCTCTGTCCCACCTCGACCTCCCCAGCTCCCCACTCATTCTCTCTGCTCCTTTGGTCTCCCCTAACCTAACCACAGACCCAAACCGCGCATCAAGATGAAGCCCACAGCCCCCTGTTCACCGGCAGCCGCCACCCGCGGCCCCATTTCCCCCGTCCGCCCCCTCTGCCCCCGGATCTCCCGCAGCTCCGCTCCGCTCCGCTCCGCTCCTCGACCCTGTTCATGCATGGGTGCCTGGCTAACCATTCTCAGGGACAGCAGCCTTGAGAACTTCTTGTTCTGCGCAGATTTAATTTGGCAATTACGGTCCCTTGACCTGGTCACCTCCTCCCCATGGAGATGCCTCCCTCCTGCGCTCTGTCCGGGGAGCGCTGGCCCTGTGCTCAGGCGGACCCTCTGTTCTACTTCCTCAGCCCTTTCCTTGCTTCTCCTGGAGCCTGCTTGTCTTCTCACCTGTCGGGTTTGGGCCTTTTTTTTTTTTTTTTTCGGTACTGGGGATTGAACCCAGGGGCATTCTGCCTCCGAGCTACACTTCCAGCCCTATTTTGTAATTTTTCTTTTACTTTATTTATTTATTTTTGCGGTACTGGGGATTGAACTCAGGGGCATTCTGCCTTCGAGCTACACCCCCAGCCCTATTTTTTATTCTTTAGTTTGAAACAGGGTCTCACTAAGTTGCAGAGGACCTCACTAAGTAGCCGAGGTCTCAGTCTCTCAAGTACTGGGATTACAAGTGTGTGCCACCACACCCAGCTTTTGTTTTTGTTTTTGTTTTTCCAGTGGTACTAGGGATTGAACCCAGTGGCATTCTACCTTCAAGATACACTCCCTACCCGGGCATGGTGCATACACTTATAATCTCAGTACTTGGGAGGCTAAGACAGGAGGGTTGCAGGTTCAAGGCCTGTCTCAGCAACTTAGTGAGGTCCTCAGCAATTTACTGAGACCCTGTTTCAAAATGAAAGAATAAAGTAGGGCTGGAAGTGTAGCTCATTCCATCCCCAGTAAAACACACACACACACACACACACACACACACACACACACACACACACACATACACAATACACTCCTAGCCCTTTTTAAAATCATTTTATTTTATTGGTGGTACTAGGGGTGGAAACCAAGGGCCTTCTACCTCCAGGCTATACCCTCAGCCCTATTTCTTATTTGGAAATAGGGTTTCACTAAGTTGCTGAGACTGGCTTCAAACCTGCTATCCTGCTGTCTCAGCCTCCCAAGAACTGGGATTACAAGCATGTGCCACTGTGACTGGCTAAATTATTTTTATTTATTTATTTATTTATTTGTTTGTTTGTTTGTTTGTTTTTTGCAGCACTAGGGATTGAACCCAGGGGCATTCTACCTCTGAGCTATACCCCCAGTCCTAGTTTTTATTCTTCATTTTGAAACAGGGTCTCACTAAGTTGTAGAGGGCCTCACTAAGTAGCAGAGGCTGGCCACAAACCTGGATCCTCCCGTTTCAGCCTCCTAAGTACTGAGATTACAAGTGTGCGCCACTGGCTTACTAAATTTTTTTTTTTTTTTAATTTTGAAACAGGGCCTCACTAAGTTGCTGAGGATCTTGCTAAGTTGCTGAGACTGACCGCAAACCTGTGATCCTCCTGTCTCAGCCTCCCAAGTACGGGGGTTATAGGCATGTGCCACCGCGCTGGGCTTCACCTGTCTTTGAATGCTCAGCTCAAGTTCCAGTTCCTTGGGGAACTCTTTAGGGAACCTTCTCTCAGAATCTCTCAGGACGAACTTTGAAGTCTAATGAAAGCACTTTGCCCCATTACTACTGTGAGGTCTGTTTCTGGCCTTTGATCCGCTTGAGGATTGGGAATATATATTTTATACCCATCCACAGCCTCACTCCACTGTGTTGTTGCTGAGCCTGCCCTTCATAAAGGTACGCAGTGCAGATGGAGCGTTGAGTGTTAATCTCTCTGGGCTTGAGGTCCCTCACTGGTAGCCTGCAGCTTCCATAGCAACCCCTGATCTATTTGCAGAGCCACTCTGTAGGGGTTTTTTTGCTTTTTTTTTTTTTTTTTTTTTGTAGACACACACACACACGCTGAGAACAGGCCGTACACCCAACTGTAAGAACTAAAACTATAACACTCCTCCTAGAAAAAGAAACAACATAGGACCAAATCTTTCTGATACTGAGTTAAACAATGGTTTCTTAGATATGCAGCAGAAACACAACAGAAGAAACATAGATAAATTGGACTTTTATCAAATTGAAAACTTGTGTTTCAAAGTTCACCATCCAGAACGTGAAAAGAGCTTACAGATGGGAGGATATATTTGCAAATCATACATCTGCTGAGGAATTTGTGTCCAGAATATATAAAGAGTTTTTAGAACTCAACAATTTAAAACAGGCAAAGGATGGGACAAGACATTTCTCTTGAGAGGATATAAATATAAAATGGTCAACAAGGACATGAGAAAGCGTAACATCAATAGTAGGGAAACGCAAATTAAAACCTCAATGAGCTGTTATGTCACTTCCACTAGGACAGCCACAACAAAAAAAAAAAAAAAAAAGAGGGAGAAAGCCCGGCGTGGTGGCGCACGCTTGTAATCCCAGCATTCGGGAGGCTGAGACCGGAGGATCAGGGTTCGAGGTCAGCCTCAGCTACCTAGTGAGGCACTCTGCAACTTGGTGAGACTCGGTTTCAAAATAAAGAATAAAAAAAATAGGGCTGGGGGTGTAGCTCGGAGGTAGAATGCCCCTGGTTTCAATCCCCAGTACCGAAAAAAAAAAAAGAAAAAAAAAAAAGAAAAAAAAAAAAGATGGAGAATAACAAGCGTTGGTGAATTTTGGGGACAACTGGACAGTTAGGGTTGGACCTGCAATGCCCCCAAAGACTCCTGTGCTGAAGGCTGGTCTCCAGCACAGCCGTGCCCACAGGTGGGGCTCTGGGCAGGGCTCTGACCGCATCCGTGCACTCCCCTGTTGACGGAGTCACCGCTGAAAGGAATACTGCGAGGTGTTGGAAACTGTTGGAGGAGGGCCCTGGTCAAAGGGAGTGGGTCTTTGGGGACCGTGTCTTGTCCCTGGCCGCCTCTGCTCTCTCTTTGCCTCCTGGCTGCCACGAGGTGAGCAGCTTTCTTCTCAGACGCCCTTTTGACGGGAAGCCTCGGAGCCGGGTCACCATGGACTGGAACCTCTGAAACCGGAGGCCGGAATAAACCTCTCCTCCTTTTTTTTTTTCTTTCTTTCTTTTTTTGCAGTACTGGGGATTGAACCCAGGGGCATTCTACCTCCAAGCTTCACTCTTAGTCCGATTTTTTATTCTTTGTTTTGAAACAGGGTCTCACTAAGTTGCAGAGGGCCTCACTAGGTAGCTGAGGTTGGCTGTGAGCCTATAATCCTCCTGTCTCAGTCTCCCAAGTATCAGGATTACAAGCTTGCTCCACCATGCCTGGCTTTGACTCCTTTTAACTTGATTACATCTGCAAAGACCCAGGATTTCCAAATAAGTTCTCATTTACAGGTAGTGCAGGTTGGGGTGTTGACGTATCTTTTGGGGGGACATAAAGCAATCCACAAAAGGGCTCAGGCAGAATGGGCAGAGCAGTAAGACGGGTTCTTAGTGTAAATGTGGAGAGCTGACTCTCAGCCGTCCGGCAGGCAGGGCTCTGGGGACACCATTTGCAACGACTCAGCTGGACCACAAGGCATCACCCAGTGGACAGTCTTTTCCAAGTGGAGACCGGGCTTTCCCGGAACCCTTCCCCTCTTGGCTGCCTTGACAGATGTGACACATCTGGACTCTTCCAGCCTATCTGCTCTTTCCGCCAGAAAGGTCTTGGGCATAATTCTAACAAGTATGCACTCAAGGTATGTTTCAGAGCTGGGCACGCTTGTAATCCCAGCATTTGGGAGGCTGAGCCCGGAGGATCCGGGTTCGAGGCCAGCCTCAGCTACTTAGTGAGGCACTCTGCAACTTAGTGAGACCCTGTTTCACAATAAAGAATAAAAAATAGGGCTGGGGGTGTAGCTCAAAGGTAGAATGCCCCTGGTTTCAATCCTCAGTATTGGGGGAAATATATATATTTTAAACATATGTGTTTTTTAAAACATATATATATTTTAAAACATATATATATTTTAAAACATATATATATATATATGTATACATATATATATATATGTTTCAGAAAAGGAAAGTTTCTTACTCTTTGACACAGACACGTTATGCTACCTCTAGAGTTTATCTTTGGAGCTGACTGCTGAAGTTATTTTCGACTCTCCAGTTAAATTGACCCAGAAAGAATTCCTCCTTTGAAAACGTCCCCTGAAACGTTCTTCGCTCTAATTCAAGATTACAGTGTGCAGTTTGCTCTTCCGTCTTACTCTGGCCTTTGACCAAAAGCAATGAAATCTGACTTCTATATTAAATGATTCTCTCACCCCCCCCCCCCCACGTGCTGATTCTGATAAACCAGATATCTGATCATTGCAATGGACTTTCAGATGATCACTTGAAGAGTTTCATGGAGAAAATGGCCTCACTGTGTCATTTACTGCTGACTGGTTTTCCGGGGCTGCTGGAGGGAGCAGAGGTCGGAGGGAAGGAGCTAGACTTCGAGCTAACTCCTGGGCACTAGCTCTGCAGTTATTGTTGACCTGTATTTCTTTTTTAACTTGACCTGTATTTTTTATTGTTGATCTGTTTATTTTTTATTTATTTATTTGTTTTTTGTACTGGGAATTGAACCCAAGGGTGTGTCTACCTCTGAGCCACATCCTCAGACTCAAACCTTTTTATGTTTTTTTTTTTTTTTTTTTTTTTTTTTTTTTTTTTTTTTTTTTTTTTTTGCGGTACTGGGGATTGAACTCAGGGGCATTCTACCTCCGAGCTACACCCCCAGTCCTATTTTTTTTATTCTTTATTTTGAAACCGGGTCTCACTAAGTTGCGGAGTGCCTCACTAGGTAGCTGAAGCTGGCCGCGAACCTGGATCCTCCGGTCTCAGCCTCCCGAATGCTGGGATTACAAGCGTGCGCCACCACGCCCGGCTCCTTTTTATGTTTTTATTTGAAAACAAGGTCTCACTAAATTGCTGAGGCTGGCCTTGAACCTGCAATCTTCCTGGCTCAGCCTTCCAAGTACTGGGATTACAGGCATGCACCACCACGCCTGGCTGAACCCAGGGACATTCTACCTCTGAGCTACACCTGCACCCCTTTTTCCTTTTTTTTTTTTTCTTCCTTCTTCTTTTCTAATTTTGAAACAGGGTCTCACTAAGTTGCTGAGGCTGGTCTCTAATCTGCAATCCTCCTGTCTCAGCCTCCCAAGCACTGGGATTACAGGCATGTGCCACCACGCCTGGCTCAACCCAGGCTCAACCTGTATTTTAGCTCCCATCAATGGGATCATTCTCAACCCATTTGTTTCATCTCACTGCTCTCCGGGAGGTGGATAAGCTACAGCAGGCAGGATCTGAAGCTCTGCAGAGGATGCCAGGAGGTCGTTGTGACCCAAGAGGAGGGTGGTGTTGGGGTCTGCAGGAAGGAACTTTGGATGCTGGTCCAGGGGCTTGGATTTGAACCACTGTGATTTGAATCCCTCGGCCGGGATTGATGAGCACTGGGTCAGCACCGGTCCTTATGTGGAAGTGGAGGTCAGTAGAACAGGATCCCAACAAGGCTGACGGGAGTGTTGGAGGAGTTCCACACATCCCCTGGATCCTGAGGCTGGACGCCTCGCTGCCAGCTTGGCATTCCCAGGGCACCTGCCAGCCGCCCTGCTTTCTAGCCCAGGTAAGATCGTCATACATTCTTTCACCTGCTGTGGGATCTTCTTTCTTCTCAAAGTCTACATTGATAATAGATTCTCAATTTTATGGTAAAGCGCCTGTTAGAACTGCTTCACATGATCAACTCTCCCTCCTCCTATGGTGTAGTTAATTCGTTGCACACGATTGGCAGCAAGTGGGTTCACTGAGAGTGTAGTAAAAGGACCTCTTTTCTCCAAAGCACAGAAATAGGAACCGCAGAGAGATGCTCCACAGGCGATATCGTGTCGGGGGCCTAGTTCCGCGGGCTAGACCTCGCCTCTAGATGGCGCCTGGCAGAGCGCCAGAAGCAGCTGCAGGTGAATAACATCCTAGGGCTGTGCCACGCCAGAGCGCATGCACCAGCACGCCCGACTCGTGGCCGGGCCAGGTGAGAGCTGTATGAGACACCTCGTGGCTTAGACCCAGTGCAGCTATAAAAGCCTCCACCTCTCGCATAGAAGGAGCGCGGCTGAAAGAGCTGCTGGGGAAAGGCTGGTTG